>JBBPQQ010000703.1:0-10017 GCA_038092595.1 Boletus subdepauperatus | reverse complement strand
CACAGCTGGCTACAGGATCTACCAACTGTGGCTCCTGTGCCTCGTTTCCTCCAGTGCCCCTTCTGTCTCAGATGCTGCTGATGAGCTCCCATTTACTCCCCATTCTTCAACCCTTGAGCCTCCTCTTCAGTGGCACTGACTCACATTGTTGGCTACATGATCCTTGGGGGAATCAAGGCTTTTGTGGTTAAACGATATGCTGGGGAATGACCCCATCAATCTGCTGTGTGTTCTGAGTCATTTCTACGGATAAGTTGCACACAAGTTGATTCTGTCAACAAGCATGGTAGGTTCACGTCATTGATGTTCTTCCAACGGTGCACTGAGCGTATTTCAAATTGTAGCCACACAAGGCAAAGGTTGGTGGTGCACCATATGTTTGTGTGGTGACCTCGTCAGTTACATGGTATTGGATTGTCCATTTGTGAGGGCGTTGAGGGGGTGTTGGCATGCAACACCCTGATCCCATGGTTTGTGGACCAGCTGAAATTATGCTAGTCAGAAAGCATCACCCAGGTTTTCCCAAGCACTCATCACCATTCTCTGTGCCATGAGGGATCTACAGTGTGTTTTTTCACTAGGGTATCTGTCCCAAGCAAATGCACCCTTCTCAGCTCTCCCTAAACTTGATGTGACTTGCACATACCACCTGTTATGATTGCTTCTTTTCCGCGACTTACCTTTTCCTTGACTTCCCCACACCATTCCTCTTTACTACCAGAAGGGGGTACTCATCGCCTTTGTCCTTTCATCACTTCGGACTTACATCTCCACCAATCGGCTCTCTTGCGCCGATTACATAGCTCCTCTTACTCATCGTTTCCATCACCTTCTGTTTCGTTCTACAATGACGCGTCCCTCTGATTAGGGCAGGCGTCACTTGGTCCATGCGCATTCCCCCTTTCTATATAAACCATCGCACTTCCTGTATTGTAACTCTAACTTTGACCTACTCGATACTCCCTCGAATATACCAAAGGTCATTGCTCCTTGTCTTGGATCTCTCTTAGTCCTCGTCGTACTATTGAGTCGACGCTCCTCTGAAACCTTCGAACCCCCGGCATCTGTCTTGACGCTCGAACCCCTAAAGAATGACTCTTAGGGCGATCTCACGATCAATCGAGTCTACGCCTGTACCTACCCGGTCCAAGCGTAACACCACCCATCACGCAGACCACATGTTGATTCTCATCCATGCCACCCACAAAGTACTGCATACAGGCATCAGTATGATCCGGCTTGCACACTGCATGGCATGGCCAGCATTGATGTCTCTCTACCTCATGGCAAGGGGCATCAGATTTGGATTGGGCAATTTCCCCTACAACCGCCCACGTGTATGCTGACACAGCTTTGCATTCACAACTCACACGTATCAGCCAGGGACCTCCTGTGCCTCACCACATTGTCCACCAACATGCTTGCACAAGTAGTGCTGGATCGTGTGTGGGATATCACATACAATGGACTCTGCGACTTTCTCCACTCAATTTTGTGACCTTCCTGACCATTTTTGATGTTCAAAGTCCTGGGTCTTCATCATATTGCAAGGAGCTCCGTGCATTTGGATGCTATGGTGGACAGGATGCAGTGTTTCCAGGTGTTGAGCATCCATGGGGACATTACAAGTGAGCACATGTTGCATTAATGGTCTGAGATGTTTTTTAGGAGCAGTGGTTCGGTTGTACTGGTGGCTTGGCTGTCATTTGAGGCCATCCCAGGGATTTGGGAATGTAAAGATGACGAGTGGGCTATAGGGGTGTTTGGAACCTGGGCCATTGGTCAATGCTCCCTCAAGAACAAGGCCAATGTTGCATGGCATATTCAGTGATGCTGTGAAGCCTGTGGACCAGAGTGTACACTTGGAGGGGCAAAAGTGGTGCTGGATGGTGGAATGAGCAGCATGAAGAACCCAGGTCGATCTCTTTTGCACATCAAGTAGGCTTTCCAAGCCTGGTTGAGCTCATCACAGGTTCCCAGTGGGGATCATTATGGTAGAGAATTCAGAAGACAGTGGAAATGGTGACATTTAACTAGTCAGACTCAGTGGTTTTTTTTTGAAAAGCCATTCAGAGTTAGCCATCCACCATGTAGTTGAACAATATTACTTGGATGAACAATGATTGTTTCTTCATTAACTGAACCAGCAATCCAGAAATTTGAAATCTAATTCTCCTCCAATGCATATTTGTACAAAATTCAAGTTCCCTCTCTTAGCAGTATGAAAAAAATAAGAATGAAGCCTGAGGGTGTTACTGTCAGCTCCAGTCAGGTGACAAAACTATATAAGCCATCTTACCTCATTGTCACAAATGGTACTGAGCATGCATCTGGGCAATGGCCTGCTTGGATGAACACCTGTGTGGGTCCTTGTCCATGTTACATGCCTCCTCAAGGGGGACTGTTTCCTGAGGCAAATCATGGTCAGCCCAGATATACCCTGGCTGGAGGTTGCACCCATTACCACTGAATTGGCTGTAGTGCCAAATATGGACTGGGCTCCGGCCTGGCTGGAACCCCGTATCATATGGAACTTGAACATTGCTATGGTTGTACTGCACAGGGAGCCAAGCACGTTGGTCCATCTGCTCACATATGACTCCTTGTTAAGGCACCAAGTCTTCTTTGATGCAGGCAGAAGTCCATACCTCTTTGTATTTAGTAAGTAACCTGGTGGTATTGCTCTTTGCACTGGCAATTGGAGCTATAACAGGCTCTCCTGTGGCCCAGTGGAATGCAATAATAACGCTTAGGCAGTGGAGTCCTGCGGCCAGTAGTTTGTGCAAATATTGGCTCCTTGGGAGCATACCAAATGATATTACTGATGCTCAAATGGGGCAGGTTAGTGTTAGCCACCATAGTGAGTGATGTTAAAGGAAGCAGTAACCTGGGGGGGAATGCTTCAAGCTCTAAACGAACAATTTGGAAGACATTTTGTTTTTATCAATCCCTATTGAAGTTCTCATATTTCACTATTGACTTTGTTTGCTTTTCATATGTCAGTCACACATCGTGATATTCCTCTGTGACTTTATTACTCTATTTGGTTCTTTACATAACCATTCTAGACCTATGATGTCATACTTCTTCAGATAATCAATGACATCATATCACATCATTATTATGCCATATCACACCATTCTTGCTCATGGCTTACTTATACATTCTTTATGGATAGATTACGCCCTTTATGGCATTTATCCCACTACAAGGACAAACAGTCCTTTACATATAAATACCTGGGACTTACTCTCCAAATCTATTAAGTTCTCTCACACCCCAAAGTGTGATAACTTCTAGCAAGACTTTCTTGCAAGTACTCTCAACTTCAAGTGAGTAGCTTCTCACTCACTGGGTTTCTCCCACTTTGCTGCTGCCTCTGCACCAATTGGAAAGTAGCACTTCCAATAATCCCTAAGGCTGATCCAGGTTTGACGAAACCGTATCATTACATGAGTGTACAGGCATGTGGGCATTCAGGTTTCTGTGCCACTGCAGTAATCATGGAGTTTAGATAGAACCATTGATGTGAGGCTATGATGTATGATGTAACATGTTGTGGATCAAATCTTATTATGGGGGTGCATTGAATTCCCACTATGGTGGTAGTGGGTTCAGGCCCGGAGGGTGCAGTTACAGTTTGTTTTGGCAGGGATTGCTCTATAGTGAGTACTGGTCATTTGATTAGGAAGGATAAGCTCATAATAATTCAGGTTTGCTGGTGTTTATCCTTCAAAATCAGATAGGAGAAATTCCTATCTATCCTACCATCAATTCTAGTAGCAAAGCAAAGACCTTACTAATGTGTACACTCCCACACTATCAAACAACCATATCTAAACTTTGCCATTCTGCCCACCAACCTATACATAATCATGCTTACTGCATGCACATGAGGATGTGCTATTCATGTTGGGGGAATGAAAGATGCTACTAATCCATACCTACCAAATGGTTCCTGGGACATGTGCCGTGGCCTGGAAACCATTGAGATATCCCCTTTTTAACATAGTAATACAATTGTAAGAGCTTTTCACTTTCAATTCAAGTGAGTATAACTTGGTCAGATGACAGGACAGTTGGAATTCATTGGTTGTACTAACACCTATATACTACAAACATTATATCCAAGTTTTAAGGTGTGCACTTGGTGTCATTTTATACCTTGCAAGAAGTAATACATAAAAGACATAAAATGACCAATATTAATAGAAGACAGCTGTGATGGATGATGTTCAATAGAGTTCTAAAGCTCAAAATGCTGTTTGTAGCAATGTTTGAGTGTTAGAATGATATGTAACAGTTGCAGAGGCATTGAAGCAAGTTAATTGACTAGTATTGGACTTTATCAGAATAGTGTGCTTGTGGGTAGGGGGTTGGAGTCTAATCATAGTGAAAATTGAGAATCACAAAGTGTGTGAACTTTTTTGAACTTAGACATACTATGTGTGTGTCTATCTTTATTTGTGCTGACAAACAATGGCAATTATTGTATAATTTGACTAAGATCTAAGTTATCAGTTCAAAAGTGAAAAAACCCTTTCCATGGTATTGCTATGGAAGTACACTTTGTGGTTTTGTTGAATACTTGCATACAAAGCAGTTCATGTTGGAACCCCCTGAAGGGCTCTTTGACAACAGATACATCAGCAACTACTAGATCATTAGGTAGAAGGGCTGCAATGTTGTCCCATTGCCTGATGTATGTATGTGCAGATGGTTTCCGTTGGTATCCCAATGAACAGGCCCATGCTAGGTTGCTGGATACTAGCAGTACCCTGAAGCATTGACAAGCCTATGCATTCTGAAGTACTGGCACTCGTAATAAATGTCAGTTTTGGTGAGTTAGATAGACTTATGGTACATAAATAATACCATGGAAACTTGTACTTTCTTTCCTATTCACTATAATCTCAAAGAGTGTTGAGAATTATATAAAACACTAAGTCTAACCCATTCTATTTCTGCTCTTCTATTACAACTGGATCTAGACATATTACATAATATAACAATATTATGGTCTAGGTTCTTGTCTCTTATCATGAGCTAAGGATTGCTTTTTATGGTAGATTACCATATATGTACTTGGTCTATGCACACATAGCTATAGTATATAAGGAGTAGACTTAGCCCTTCTTCAATCCAATTTGCTTTACTTGTTGAAGTTAATCATTCCATATTGAGTGCTATGTGCTTACCTAAGCATAGCTACATCGCACCATAGTTACCTTTAATTTTACTTCAATAACATACTGAGTATTCTATATTACCTCATCACTTTAGTGAATCAACTCTAGTCTCTTATCACTACTAAGCTATCTGATTAGTATGTAGTATTCTCCCATTAACACAACCCTATCACTACCTCCAGAGAGTGTCCTACATTCTCTTTAAGGGGTGCACATATCTTCAAGTCATTGTTCTTTTTTGCTTATTTTGCAGCATGCATTAAGGAGCCTGGTTCTAGTCTTGGCCTCTTCAAGTTGAGACAATCTTTCTAAGTTGGTTTATCCTAATAATTATTGTTGTCCTCATCATCACCCCTATTACTTTATTGTTACTGTCATCACTTGGGCTAGGATTGTTTGAAGGCAGGAATGATTGGTCCTCCTTTCAGGAATAGCATCCGTCCAGGCATTGGAGAGTTTTAGAATTATGTCAAGGATAGGAAATTGTTGCAAGAGATCTTGAATTGTATCATCCGTCTGGGAAGTGATTGTCTCTACTGTTACTATCATAATGAATTTCAGATGAATGTAATTGACAAGGAGTGGGAGGATGCTGAAAGGAAGAAAGTGAGTAGTAAAATTATTGACTGACATGGTTCCAGAATATTCATTCTGCCATGTGATGAAAGTCTCCATGCCCTTCATGGGAATAAGACAGTAGCTATATTTGTGACCCTAGTAACATTATGGCAACAGTGGTTGGAGCAACATGAATAGCTACCTCAATGATAGGGAATTAACTTGATTGAAAGCCCTGGTAACAATTCCAGCTTGTTGTATGTGTTTCTAGGGACTATTAGAAGTATGGAAAGCACCATAGCATCTAGGCTGATTAGATCAGCTATCCTAAATGCTTTGTTTAGCTTATTCCCTATCTGAGCAGATTGTTTTATTTTTTCAAAATCCAAAACCTTTTGATCATAATGCAAACACAATTCAATGAAAATTATTTATTTTTGTCGAGTCTGGTCCCTCATACTCTGGAAGTATTCTAAACATTAGTTTAGGTATAGATATAGCATACTCAAACATTTATAATGATCTGCATAATGTTCTAATGGTACAAGGTGTTGAAAATGCAAAAATAGGCATATGGAATCCCATTGATCATCATAGTAGTATAGTAATTCTCTGATATATGTCACAAGTTTTACTATTTTATCAATAGAAGAGTTTGAAACTATGTATTAGATATATGTGAGCATACTATATCTATATCCAAACTAATATTTAGAGCAATCCCAAAGGTGTTGTGGAAACTATAATGCCATGGTTTTGACATTTCATAGGAGATTTATAAGAGATTTACTCAGGAACAAAGTGAAAAAGTATCCTATATCCATATGTAAAGCATTCTTTAATCATCTATAAACCATCCATCAACCATTTAGCCTATCATGTTATTAGAAACATAATTAGTAGTGTAAATATCAACTGTTTAAAATGTTTAAAAACCATCTGTAAGCCATTTGTAAATCCTCTAGAGATCATCTAACCATCAGTAGCTCGTTAGATTGCCTGAAATATGATTAATATTATAAATATCAATTATTCAATATATATATATATACCATCTACAAACCATTTGCAAATCATCTTGAGATCCTCTGGCAATCATATGGAGAGTGTCAATCAATCTCTATAGCTGTAAATATGAATACCTAAAATGTATAAAAACCATTTGAAAACCCTCTGCAAACCATCAGTTATAGCTCTAGAATGGTCAATATATTATTAGAAATAATTCTAAATATATCTCACTACATAAGCAAAACATCTGAGACATATTAAGAAATAGCTCAGAACTCTCTTAAAGGGTATCCTCTTTTACTAGACCACTTACTGCCTATCAAAAAAAACATAAAAGGCCAACCCTCTTGCTGTCTAAGGTGAGCTTGACATGGAAGCAAAGAGTTCTTTCATTAGCAGGGCTACTAGTATATGGGAGATAGTCAGGAAAGATAATATTAAGATATCTTCCTGGTTTAAAAATCCTGATCAATGGTTAAAATAATGGAAACTTTTTCCTTTGGTTCTTCATAACACATTTGGAGGACTTGGAGAATTTTGACTTTATCCTTTCCCTGGGTTTTTAGGGAATTGACAAAATGGCAATGGCAGAGGAGGTTTTGAAACAACCCAAAGGTAACCAGTGTCAACTGGTACTCTAGGGAATTGAAGAAGTGGGTACGCACCGAAGGCGCTAGCAATCGATTGCAGAGGTGATCTCACTGGTTGGTATGGGAAAAAACCAAGAGAACTAAACTGGAGTTCTCTGGCTGGGACTTGTGCCCTTATATACTACTATACATGTTTGTACCTATTTGTACCGGATCTACCGATGATTGTTCTAGAATATTCTGGTACCTAGTGGCATGAGGTAGAAGCGTGTATCAAGCACGGCCATGGAATGGAAAGGAAGTAGAACATGAGGCAACCACATGGCGGTGGCAGAATGGAAGGGAAGAAGGAAGAGCATAGCCATGCACTGCACGGAGATGAATGGAGTGAGGAGCGCATGAGGCATGATGTGAAAAGAAAAGGGAAGCATAGGGACAGCGTGGCTGTTATCGGTTAATCGGATAAGATAAACAAAAGAAAAACGACTAAGTCCATTAAGACGCTGTTAGGCGTACCGAGCCATAACAGGTTTTAATGTAGGAGAATGAAGATAGTGGGGCAGAAGAGTTAGTTTCAGTGGAACAAATGGTCTGTGGGCAAGGATGGGCTGCATTCTAGGGTTTCTTGCATTAAAAGGCATTATGTCCAGGAATCCTACAATGGAAACACTGAAACAACCCAAAGGTACCAGTGTCAACTGGGTACTCTAGGGAATTGAAGGGAAGACAGACCATAGGCACTAGCAGATGGTTCTGGAGATGATCTCTCTGGTACTAGGGGAAAGACCAAGAGAACTAAAGTGGAGTTCTCTGGCTGGCACTTGTGGCCTTTTATACTACCTGTAGTGTATGTACATGTATGTATTGGATCTACTGCTGGTGTCCCAACACAGACTAAGTATGTGGCACCATGAAGTAAGGGTGTGTATCAACACAGCCATAGAATGGAATAGAAGATAGGCATGAGGCAACTGCACAGTGGTGGCAGAATGGAAGTGGAACATGTGATATATGGTTATAACAAATGAGAAGCTTGTAGAATACTTAGTATGTCACTGAAGTAAAACTAAAGGAAAGTGAACTGCGATGTAGCTATAATTAGGTAATCAAGTACTACCAAATACAGAATAATAAATTCCAACACTCCCCCTCAAACACAAAAATGTAAGAAAATGATTGTAAGTGTTTGGTGTAATGGTAAAGGATAAGTCAAAAGAAAGTATACCAAAATTGATTGATAAACAAATGAATTTGAGTCCATATGATGTTCAGTGAGAGTGGTCATGGTGCTGCACTCAAGCAATTGCCCAATATGGCAAGTCGCAGCTCAGCTAGTGGTCGTGCTGTTCAAGTGTGTGTGGTCCATCCTCAATAGGCTCTAGGGGCCTTGTCTTTGTGTATTGTGCCTAGGTATCACTCCTCCACCATCTGCTGTCCATATGTGACATATGCACTGTGTCCAATTCTCCTGATTTGGCCTCGATGTGTCTGTGTGGCCTGGTAGATTCACCTAGGGTTGCTGACACTTCTAGGTCATTTATTGATTTTGTCTTTTCTTCATGATGTGGTGCATTCAGGTGGTCTGTAGCTCAAATGGGGTCACTAGGAGGTGGTAGGGATGGCCTAGGTACATCCACCATCTTGCACTTGTACTGTTCTTGCTGATGTTCTGCTGCTTAGCTAGCAGCTTCATTTTGAGTCATTTTGACTCATGACGCATGCTGCTCATTGCGCCATCCTCCCTGGGCCTGTTCCCATCATATATGATGCCAATCCCATTATTCTGATGCTTCCCATCACCTTTGGTGACTCCCGGCTCAACTTGTTTGCCCAAATGGCCTCTTGGCTGGTTTTATTGATGTTGTGTGTTTGTTTCAATGATGTGCTTGTTTTCCTCAGCCCTGGTATGTCCTCCATCATATTCAGCATGGCTGACAACCCTTGCGTGGCACCACATCCTGGAGTCCTATTGCAACTAGTACAGTAACTGTTGTGCACGCTGTTGCAATTTTGACTGTAACCCATGCTCCCTCCCATTTTGTTTGTACCTTGCAATACAAAATTACTGACACAGCCACATTCATTGCAACAGTCACCGAGCTGCTTGGGTCGAGCACTGCCCAAGCACATTGCAAAGTCATACAAGTTGCAATCATTAAGCTAAGTCTCAGTGTGGGAGGCGCAACTCATTGTCGTATGTGGCAGTAGTACATGTGGCAGTATTTGTTTTTCGAGCAACTCTGAAACATACTAGTAGATAGCATCACTCGGAAACATAGATAGCATTTTCAAAATCTACTGCTACTTGTGCTAGTAGCATTGTGCATCAGCTGCCCAACAGCCGCCCCAAGACTGGCTTATGACAGTTTTTTAATGGAATGGGTGCGCTTGGCCAGCCCATTGGACAGAGGCCGATGCATTGAGCTGGCACTGTCATCTGTGGGCCTTTTTTTTCTCTGTCCATGAACATTTTAGACACAGCAGTGGGTGTATAGTCTACAAAAATCACTCACCATGACTATTGGGTTACTGAGGAATTTCAGGGCTCATAACCTGTAGAATACTCAGTAGTCACTATATTAAATGGTAAAGATACTGTACCTGTAGAATACTCAGTAGTCACTAAGTAAACTAAGGTAAAAGCTAATGTGCGATGTAGCTATGCTTAG
>JBBPQQ010000702.1:0-10022 GCA_038092595.1 Boletus subdepauperatus | reverse complement strand
CTAAATGGAAGGCGCACCGAAGGCACTAGCAATTGGTTGCGGAGGTATTCTCACTGGCTGAGGTGGGGGAAAACCAAGAGAACTAAACTGGAGTTCTCTGGCTGGGACTTGCGCCCTTATATACTACTACTATTGTATGTACATGTTTGTATCGGATCTACCGATGACTGTTCTAGAATATTCTGGATCCTAGTAGCATGAGGTAGAAGAATGGAAGAGAAGAAAAGAAGACATAGCCATGCACTGCACGGAGATGAATGAAGTGAGGAGTGCATGCGGCATAATGTGAAAAGAAAAGAGAAGCATAGAGACAGCATGGCTGTCATATGTTAATTTGATAAGATAAAGAAAAAGGGGAAAGAGAAAGGAAAACGACTAAGTCCGTTGAAACGATGTTAGGCGTACTGAGCCGTAACAGATGGGGATGGCAAAGGAGAGGGAGCATAGCTGGTGGCACACTGAAAGTGTTCACATCCCTCGTCACCCAGGCTGCACTGTAGTGTATTGGTAAAATGGACAAGAGAAAGTTAGAGGGACTTACAAGCATATACCAATGTCCAAGGTCGGCATCTGGCATCATTAGCCAGCAACACCAAATCATATGTTGGGAACACCCCAAGCACCTGTGGTTGTATGATGGTTTGTCTTGATGAAATCAGTTGGGAGAGATTGACTCATTTTTGCAAGGTGGTGGCAAAGGTGGTGGCAAAGGTAGAAAATTAGACACTGCGAGAAAGTGTTATGGTCAAGTAAGGAGGTGGCAATAGGACTCACTCTAGATGATACTGGTGTATGCGAGTAAACAATGGGGGAAAGAAAGGATGGCTCAACAGCCAGACGACAACACAATATAATATATATTCTCTCAGAGATATACTATTCATGACATCATCAGTGTGGAAAATATAATGCTGAACTGATGACCTTGAATGTCTTACAGATTCCTCACCCAGCCATTTGGGCAGTATCACATGAGCAGCTCCCTACACTGTGCAGGTATTTGGTCACCTTTGAAAAGTTCTACAATACTTGGCAAAGGTTGTGTGATGATGAAAACAATCCACAACTTCACCCCTTCATCAAGAGAGGCTTGAAATGGGTTGAAAAGTATTGGGGGGCATGAAAGCATACATAATCACCATGTTTGAGTGTGTTCCAGGTCCAAATCTGCTGTTCTGATGATCTATTCTAGTTCTCAATCCAGATCATTGACTGAGATGGATTATATGTATGTAGTTCACTGGGATCCAAGCAACCTCAATGATGTAAGGAAGATTGTCCTTGATATGGTGAGTCTATGACATGAATAGCCATCAGTGGCTGAACAAATGATGTGAAGATGACCAAATACCATTATCAACACTTGATAGAATGCAGTCCATCTGAATCTCTCCATTGTGGGTCTCATTGCCAGGTTTCTTCATGGAAACAGACACTTGCGTGTTGCCTTGGTTATGCAATCAATAGCAAAGACAAGTCTTTAGACAGTGAACCACATTTTTGCATGATGAAACAAGAATTAAGCTCTTATGAGGGGTTGAGTGACATCAAGAAGACTGATGTACTAAAGTTCTAGGGGGTAAGCTTCCTTGGACTCCGAGCACAAAACAACCTCAGAATTCAACATTGACCACACAGAGAAAAGACAAGCTTTTTCCAATGCTGTATCAAATGGCAATGGACTACTTGCCTGTTCAAGGCAACACAGTTCCATGTGAATGGATTTTCTTGTCGAGTGTAGAAACTGATATGAAAAAGCGAAATCAAATCAAACTGCTGCTGATCAAAGCCCTTCAGATATTCAAATTTCATCACAAGAAAATTTGTCTTGATTTCATTGTGGAACTGGTACTAACAGAAGAGGATCTGAAAGAAGAAGACCCTAATGATCTGCTCACAGAGCTACTCTCTTGTAACCAAAGTTGTGTGGAAGATCCATTAGACAAGATTCTGAATAGCCTCAGAGATCGTGGGGAGGAGACACTAGAGGATGACGGTAGAGATAGGGTCAATAGTGATGCCACCAATGGTGAGGATGCCAAAGACAGTGAGGATGGTGAGGAAACTGATGGATTGATATAGCCATTATGCATACAGCACAGTCCATTTGGCACTGGTTCTCTCCAGTCTCTTGAGTTCTGGACTCTGGGTGGAGATCCACTGTATACATTTATTCCATGTAGTAATTTACTTGTGATTCGTTGAGTATCATTGCCTTGGCCCTTGGAGTTTCACCAGGCAAACTGTCAGAGTTCCAACTTCCAAGTTCAATGTTCAACTTTCAACCAACCAATGAGAGAGCGCTGAGGAGCCAGCCTGAGCTTCCCCCCTTCAGTGCTTCAGCCCCCAGTACCATCAATACACCATTTCAAGCCAGCAAGTCAAGACAAAGGTAACCAGATACTCACCATGGTTTCTGGGCAGCCATTGGTGAGATCAAGTAACACTGGCACCATGGAACCCATAGGTGCTTGTTGTTTCTTTCTTTCTTTCTTCAGTATAACTGAAACAACCCAACAAGCCCGTCGAGGTGCTTTAGGGAATCCGAGTAAGGGCACAATCACTACAAGCAACTGTCAAAGGGGAACTGGATTGCACAGTCTACTGGCAACTGGGACTATGGCCAAGCTGCTGAACGGCCAAAGGGCGACTGTCCAAGGTGCTAGCAATGGATCAGGAGTTGTCTGATGGCTTTGGTGGGAAAAGACCAAGAGAACTAAACTGTAGTTCTCTGGTGGTGGCTTAGGCCTTTAAATACTACTAGGGGGTTTGTACATGATTGCACCAAATCTACCGCTACGTGTCCAAACATAGATTAAGTATGTAAGTAACATGTGTTAGGGGCATGCATCGAGCATAGCCATGAAATGGAAGGAGAACATGATGCAACCACACGGCGGTGGCAGAATGGAAGAGAAGGTGCAGCCTTTATGAAGGACATGCATAGGAGGTGTGCATCAAGCACAGCTGAGAAGAAGGCACTGCCTTAATGAAAAATGAAAGGTTAACATGAGGCATGTGGTAAATGAATGAGAAACATAGAAGTGCACAGCACTGATGTGGAATGGAAGTTGTGCACAGCATGAGGCAAAGGGCAGGCACAGGCCTGGTGCGAAGGCAGCGTAGCTGTCGTGAGGCTAAAGGGATCTTATCAGTCAAGACAAGAGATAAGATAAGGGGTTAAAAGAAAATCGCAAGTCCATTATGTTAGGCGCTAGAGAGCGACTGTAACATCAACAGGGTAGCATAACTTGCTAGAAACCCAGGTAACAATGGGTCCAGTTATAGATGTCTTTGACAAAGATGTTTACTATATTTAGTAGACTCACCTGTCTTCTTGATGTGACCAGCAGCATATAGGGCTTTACAAAAATGCTGTTGAATTGATGTTCAAGTTATCAAAGCTCAATCCAGATATTTGTCAAAGATTGCAAGTCATATTGATGGGCAGAAATGTAGCTGGGAATAAACTTACCAGTAAGACCACTGAGAATGCTCAACTTGTGTGGGATCACATTTGAGCTTGTGCACACTTGAATGATTGTATTGCACCCTTGTAGTCATGGCTCGCTAGGTGCAAGTTTCCAAGGAGAAGAGGCACGTATGCCTGTCAGAAATGTCAGTGGTGGTATTCTCCATGTGGTAGAGCATGTGCATGTGCCTGAACTCTATAGCAGATTGAGTTGAACTGCATGGTATTGATGAGGTCATCTATGTGGAATATCGCATTGCCATGCTCTCCAGCCATAAACACAATGTTAGCCTAGGGAACATGAGAGGCTGAGGGCAATCACCTTGTGTACATGGGGTATACACCTCAATCAAAAGAAAATAGGTAACATGAGTTGGATGGAAGCACACAAATGCAATGTCATACATCCAATATGCCTTGTGTTTTCCCCATTACCAACAAGGGTTACACTCTTTGCAATGTAGCCAAGGATGGATGGCTGAATTTTGATGGACTTGGTGTAAATTAGTGACAGCATGTGGGAGAGCAGAGCAAGAAACACCCCTAGCATCAGAAATTGCAGCATTCCACTGCCATGGCAGACATGCTGTGATGAGAGCTAGACTAGCGAGTGTCTGATGACTTGAATTCTGAGAGTTGTGGATTGGCACAGTCAATAATACTTCCACATTTGCAAGTTCACTGAGCTTCCAGGAGTGTAACATAGTGTCATCAATCCGAATGTCTAATTTCCAGAATGTAGAGAGTAGACTTGATAATGTGACCAAACCCCCTGGAAGAGTGATTGGAGCAAGAAAAGCCATTTATATGCATCACAATCCAACAAGACAGGTCACTTACATTAATGCGGAACAGACTATTAATGGTGATCTCCTGCCCTGTCTACAAAAACCTGGTTGCCTGGTAAGACAGCCATTGCATGAATGTCTTGAAGCTGTTGGATGAGATCAAGCTGGGTGTGCACCACCATGTCCCAAATTGCAATGGTATGCTGTGGTGAGCATGTGATAAATTCCCATGCTCTGGTAGTGGTAGCATCTCAGGCACGACCAGATACGTACCTAAGACTTAGTTGATACATATAGTCATTGTCATATCCCTGAATTTGACCAAGTCCAACCCTGACCTCAGACTACCTCGGTCCACCTCAATCACTTGGACTACTCAGTTCATCCTTGGTCCCCTGACCTCAGTCCCATTTCGGACTACTCAGTCTACCCTTGATCCCCCGACTTCGGTCCCACCTCAGATCACTCGGATCATTCGGACCATTTGGTCGCTCGGACTAAGTATGACCTTATATGGACTACCCCATTTAGACTCGATCGTCTCATTATCCTGTCACTCACTTAACCTCACATGTACTAGGCTCACCCTTAGAGATCCAGTGTCTATGCCACACAGATCTTCGGGTACTGCCCACCATTCATTCCCCCGGATTTTGTACCTTGTCGCAGCTCAGACTAGTACTTTCCTTGAGCACATGTATTATACTATATATACCCAGACTTTGTAGCACTAGTACCTGAGTTCGAATATCTCATCGTGTTCTCATCTCGTCCCCTCATCATCATGTCACTGTCCTTATACCCATGCCATTAATTCCACTTGTCCTCTTGACTCCTTCACTCAACCTTCTCATCCGTTCCCCCTAAGTCGATCTCGGACTCAGAACCCCAAATAGAACTACACTTGTCATCACCCCCAGTCGTAGACCACCGCTCAGTAGTCACTCCAAGTCTATCTGACTTGTCCCTGAGCGTGCTGAGTACCAACCTTCCCTATCATCCCCAAACCCTTGGAGTTCCCTCGGACTGACTTGGTGTCGCCTCGTTGGCACATCAGTTCTTCATTCCCCTCTGATAGGTTCCAAATGACTACATAAATTTGGGACAACTAGACTTGAAACTCGGACACAGCATACAAGCTGAAGCCGAAATCCCACTGTGACAAAGCCCCGCTCTTGGAGTTCCAGAAGCCGGCAACCTCTCCTCTCACTCTCTACTTTCCCCCATTAGGGATTTCCTTCCCGCTTCCCACATTGGGCTGAGTAGTAGGAGGAGGAAATCCCATCTCTGACAGTCATAAACAAATTCCACCTCAGGAAAAGACTAAGTTTGCAATAAACATTCAATTATATTTTCAAAAAATAAATTTAACTCTATAACAGACACTTAGTCTTCTGAAATAGGACAAATAATATGGCTAAATTTATCATAAACAATAAGTGGGGGCCTGTCCTGCCACAACATATGTAAATTAAATAAATGAACATGTTACAACATTTCCTTTCAAGTATATTAGAAGCATATACTAGGAACATATTCAGAACATATAGGGATATGTTCCGAATATGTTCCTAATACATTATTTTGGCCTATTTGGCCAAAGATGCCATAATATATTCATTTATTTAACTTTAAGATGTTGTTAAATAAGTTAGCAGAACAGACCCCCATTTATTATTTAGGATAAATTTAACTGTGTTATTTTTCCTCTTTTGGAAGACTAAGTGTTTGTCACAGCACCAAATACATTTTTCAAAAATGTTATTGAACATTTATTGCAAACCCAGTCTTTCCCTAAGGTGGTTGTGCCTAAGGTGTAGAGTGATGCAGCATGGGAAAAATATGATGTCATGATGTGGCATGTAGCAGGAGGTTATTATAGAAGGTTCAAGTTAGCCATATCCTTAAACACATCTACCATGTTGAGCCTACCACCAACAAGTTCAACAAAGTGCTGCCTTGCCCCATCACTATACTTGCTGACTTGACTGGTGCAGCCCTAAGCAAGTTTAGGACAGCTTTCAAAGTGCTTGATAGCCTCTGCCTTGTCTATGGTCTTCTCATTACTGTCTTGCAAGTCGGCATTGATTTCCCTGAATACACTGGCAGTCTAGCTATCCTCTGGATTGCATCAACACTCTCAGCATGGGTCATTGTTCTTCTTGGCATATGGTCAGCATAGAGCCCAGACAGACTATATGTCCATGGCTTTTGTGGCGTGCTTTTTGGAGCCTATGAAGTCCATCTTTGGATTGGGAGGTACATTGTGAAACACAAACTCAGTAGTATATCATGGTCCTATCAGACTTGAATTATACTATGTATGTTCCTAACTTTGTCATGCAGATCTCAGTGATCCAGATTCCTTGTACCCCACTAGTCTGAATGATGTTAAATTAATCACACTCCTAGCTTTTGATTACACCATCAATGTCTTTTATGTCAAGAAGAGATTAGTACAGCTTGCACAGCATGAGTCAGGATGAGTTATTAAGAGTCATTTTCTGATTGGCACAGCATGAGTTATATTGAGTCAGTATGAATCATTTTGAGTCACATGACTCAAATTGGTCCGCAATCTCTTGGCATTAATAAGCAGTCCAAACTCTTGATTAGCTAGCACTGCCACTGTAAATTGTGTATATAAGAAGAGTGTTTTAGGCCCCAAGGAAGCAAGTTGCATAATTGTGAAGCTGCACAGCAAGCTGAAAGTACTGCCTCACCAGATATACAATTTTCCCTAATAGGCACCCAAGAAAGGACATAGAATAGGTGATTTATATCACACCAGCACTACTAAATAGTTGTTTGGAGTAAAGACTTGTATCCAAAGTGAGGATAAATGAAATAGGAGAATCCTTTTGGAAGAAACCCCTAAATTGGGCAACAAAAGGACAGATCTCCAACAATATATTCTTATTAGTTCTACTACAATCCTTGCTTCTCTAACTAATTACATATGATCAAATGGCAGTGTAGAATACTATGATGTAGTCATTAAAGTAAAACTACTATACTCAATGACCAAACTAAGGTCATGCTTATGTAAGCTACTAAATATCAAACCCATATGAGATGAGTTTTCAACAGGTGGCAACCATTGGAACAAAGACCAGACATATTTTGCACAGCATATGCAGGTCAAACCCACAAGACCATACAGGCCAGATGCAACTGTTACAGGAACTCCTTGTGATGTCTTCGCTGACTTGCATATTCAAAAAGGATTGTGCTGATCATGTTTGACAGTGGCTCTGTTGAAAACTCATCTCATATGGGTTTGATATTTAGTAGCTTACATAAGCACGACCTTATCTCGGTCGTCGAGTACAGTAGTTTACTTTAGTGACTACACTATCGTTTTCTACAGGTATGTATTTAGTCTACTAATCTAGTGACTACACTATAGTTTTCTACAGGCTCAGGTTTGAAAAAAATGTTACAATCTCTTTTAGGGTGCATATCCTGATACATGGAAGGATATCTGAAAAGTCTCAGGAGCTGAATGACTGTGTTAATGCAGGCAAGGCTGTGGCTCAGCAGTGGCAGCTCTTCAACAAGAATGTAAAAAAGCTCACTCAGACAGTAAGTATACATATATTCTGCTCCTGAGCAATGAGGCTCTAATGAGGTTCCAGTTTCTCTCATTGTCAAAGGGCCATGAAATTGAAGGCATATTCCTTCTTGGGGGGGAAGTTACCAATCAAGACCATGGCCTGGCAGCCATTGACTTCCTTCTAGGCAACAAGCAAAGAACACTAACTAGAATGCTCTCCAGACAACTGCTTTTGCCTCCATGGATAGAATACTAGAAGCTAGGAAAATATAATCTCATAGGTGAAACAGTCCCAGTAACACTAGGGTTGAGTTGGTGAGTAACTTAGTGTACCAGTAATGTGGATTGCTCACTGATCCTCAACAAGCGCCAGAAATATCAGAGTTAAAGATGCTTCAGACTATGTGTCTGGTGCAATTGAGTTTGATTGGGCAGAAAGTGTAGGATAAAAATATCCTAGAGATTAGTCAGCAGCTTTGTGGAGACTACTCTGACGATATGCTGCAATGGTAAGTTGTTGGGTTGTTCACACAAGTCTCTCAGTTTACACAAATTGGTTTCCTAACTCAATTGTATTGCAAACATAAGGAGTTGTGGTTTCAAGTGTAATGACTGAGCTATCTCTTATCCCCTAAGGTGGATAGTCAGTTGGACAAGCAAGGGTTGCAATGGAACTAATAGGGAAATGTTGCTGGGGATTTGTCCTTTGTTGCCCAATTTAGGGTTCTCTCCCAAAAGGGTTCTCCTGTTTCACTTGTCCTAACTTTGGGTACGAGTCTTTATTCCTAACAACCATCTAGTAGTACTAATGCAGTGGAAATCGCCTACTCTAGGCCCTCTGTTGGATACCTGTTAGGGGAAGCACAGATATGGAGTGAGGCTAAGATATGTGGCTTTCTGTGCCTGTGTCTACCTGATTCTACCTTCTTCTGCTTAGATGTGCCTGTTTCCTTGGGGGCTTAAAACATTCTCCTTATATATATAAGTTACTGTGGCAGTGCCAGCCAACCAAAAGTCTGGACTGCTTATTAATGCCAAGAGATTGCTGACCAATTTAAGTCATGTGACTTGAAATGACTCATACTGACTCATGCTGTGCAAGACTGTACTGTGCCTGGTCAATCTCTCTCTGACACTTAGCTAGGTACTTAGTAACGAAAAGATATGAAATGAATCATTCTGCTATGTAGCAGAAGAATGTATGAGAGGTTGAGTTGGAGTAAATATTTACTTTCTCTATGACCTACAGTCGGAAATTGAAAATAAAAATAGGTATAGGTAGCTGATACTGTTGGTCATCTGACCGTAAATTAGCTAAGCAGTCGGACCGTGGGAAAGGCATCAAATATGGAAACTCAAGCCTAATATATGTATGTAGTAAGTAGTACTACTAAGTTGAATGGGGAGGAATATATTCGTAACTCCTCTATCCTTTGATGGAATGGTATGAAGCTTTGGTAGTAGGTAAACTATACTAATAGTCATCTATCCCTTTTGTGTTGAGGGGTCCACTTATAAGATGAAGGTGAAAGTTCACTCATTTGGGTATAATGTCTGACTTTGCATGGAACTGGTTCCGTGCAGGTCACCATGTACATTACACCAAGCACCAAGGGTGTAAGTGCATCATTATGCTCGCGCAACACTTTGACAAATTCAAATGGCATAGTTTTTCTTGAATGCTGCAGAGCTGATAACAATGTCATCATTGCTCATTTCAAGGCACATGTATAGTGAGTAATTGATTCAACCTCAAATATCATCTGCTGACATTCTCTAGCAACTGAGCCTCTCCGGACAAAGTCACCAAAGCATTTGGTGATGGTAATTGTGAGACCGGAGTATCAGGTGCCAAGGCACTGTCATATCCCGAACTCTACCTGAATCCCTGAGGTATTCCCGAGTCATTCCCGAGTCATTTCCGTATGATCCCTGAGTCATCCCCAAGTACTCCCGAGTACTCTCAAGTATTCCCAAGTTTCCCGAGTTAAACCTGAGCTGGTCCACTTACCTCCTTATACCCGAATAATATGTATTCCCCTGAGTCTAGCTCCGAGTCTCCTCCGAGATTTCGGAATTCCGGCCCTGTACTATTCCCTTTACACCCTGTACACTCGGAACTGACATACGTCCGAGTTTCTGAGCTTCCGAGTACATATCCCCTTTTGTCCTCTCTACATTCTTGTACCTTTATTAACCCCTTTCG
>JBBPQQ010000701.1:0-10025 GCA_038092595.1 Boletus subdepauperatus | reverse complement strand
GCTGAACGACCATTCGTAGAACTTTTAAAGAGCCCCCAAGTGCAATTCTTGTCAACCCGAGCGCGAAGACTGTCTCAACTATCCTCAGATGTACTGTTTCGGTGCAGGCAGCCAGAAGAAACAGGCACATCCAGACTTCTCTGCTACAACTTTGGGTACGACCAGCATGGCGAATACCTCGTTGTCAAAAATGATATTCCTGCCCACCACTATGAGATCGTGGATATACTCGACAAGGGTCCATCCGGTCAGGTTTTGAATCGCAGGGACCATCAGACCGGTGAGTCTCTTGCGATCAAGATCATCCGCAACCAGAAGACATCAAGCGTTGGTTTTTGGATAACCTTCGCAAATGGGTATGTAACATTCACCTCGAACTCTCGCTCCTACATGAATAGCATTCCTCAGGACCAAGGAGAGAAGCACCACGTCATCAAGATGACTGAGTACTTCTATTTTTGCAAC
Organism: Boletus subdepauperatus; assembly: GCA_038092595.1. Classification (NCBI taxonomy): domain Eukaryota; kingdom Fungi; phylum Basidiomycota; class Agaricomycetes; order Boletales; family Boletaceae; genus Boletus; species Boletus subdepauperatus. The sequence continues at coordinate 9,560 of JBBPQQ010000701.1, read as the reverse complement.
CTTCTCTATATCGCAATGGAGCATTCAATGGCAAACGAGAGTGGTGGGTGAGATCCACGTGGGTTCTACATCTGTTCGGCCACGCAAGGCCATCAGCTGCCGAGCCTCTACGAAAATCTACATCAATTGAGATTCGGACTTCGGGTTTTCCGGGACCTGATGGAGCCAATCCAAGCAAACAACAAAGTTTCAGAGTCGCCGCATGACTTGCCCAGCGGCACACCCGAGCCATCAGATGCCGATGCCATGATCATTCTTTCCGCCTTCATCTCCTCCAAGACCATTAGCATATCGTGCAAACGACTAGGCAAGATAGTCAACCTATTGAACGTCGGCGCTCACCTCACTCCGATTCTTCCAAACATCCAGTGGCAAAGACTTTGCCTCTGAGACGACCGGCGTGAACCAGTCTGTGAGCGAGATCGTCAAAGAGGTATGTGACGATTAGACCCCGCGTGACATCTCACCCCTTCCCGTCCACACAGAACGGCTCTTCATCCGTAGATACTGGGAGAAGAACGCACGCACTATCGATTCTTCTAGCGGTGATTCCAGAGGTTCGTTCGGAAGTTCAATCTCGATGCGAGTGGCGACGTATTACGATATGGTTATCAGGAAGTTAAGGACACGACCGTGGCGGTGGCGCACTCTCATTGGTGACGGTCTTCGAAAACTTGAAAACTTGAACTTCATGGATCTCGATTACCCTGTCACATACGCGTAACATGGGATTTCCGAGATATGCCGCATCGCGGAGGAACCAATTTGGTATGGCTTTAGTTGATAATGCAGTTGTCTTAGCAATGCTATCAAACTGGCCACGGTACATATGCAGTAGCCAAAAACGCGCCCTTCCCCCCAACAGCCCCAGCAGCCCCCTCATACCTCCCCGTACTCAGGTAAAGCATCATCATCAGATAATACCTAGTCGATCAATCATCCATCGTCAGGAGCAACGATGAGCACCCTGCTCAATGGTGCCGTCAGCAGCACAATCCATATTGCACTCACCTTGGACTCAGCGTACGCCATGCCAGCCGCAGTGACTCTGCGTGGTATTGCAGAAAATGTCCAAGGTCCTGTCACGGTCTACGTCTACGACTGTGGTCTCCACGAAGAGGAAAAAAAGAAGATCGAGGCGTCCTTACCCGAACGCTCCGATCTCACCCTTCGCTTCATGGCGTTGCCTCCAGATGGTCTGGGAATCAAGTTGGGCTCGGCTTGGGCGAGGATAGACATGATGAAGACTTTGCCCCTCGATCGCGTCCTCTATTTAGATGCAGACACGCTAGTGCGCAAAGACCTGAGAGAGCTGTGGAACACCGACCTCAAAGGTTACGCTCTCGGCGTCGTGCCTGACCCATTCATGCCAACAGGACACGACTGTGTCCGTGTCCCTCGGGGATTATTCTTCAATTCAGGTGTCCTACTCATCGACCTCGTAGAAGTTCGCCCTACCATTCCAGCGCTCGAAAAGCTCTGTTGCAGGATGAAGGGAACTACCCCATTTCGTGATCAAGACCCACTCAATGTTCACTTTAGAAGCCACACCCTGCCACTAAGCGACAGGTGGAATGCAATCGGATACGGGGCAGCAATAGCTGATGAAGAGAGAAAAAATGTCTTCTTGGAAGAGGCGAAGGATCCAGCGATCATCCATTTCATCGGACCAGCTCATCCGCCAGCGTTGTACGTGCTGAACGTCTCCGGATTTCAAACATGCAACACCAAACCGTGGGGTTACGTTGGTGCACGGGGACATCCGTACGCAGAGGAGTGGTGGGAGGTGCTGGAAAAAACTGCTTGGAAGGGTTACAGGGAGACAACTGAATACAAGAAAGCGTGTGAACAGGCAAAGATGAAGACATGGAAATTGGTAGAGGAGGAATTCGAAAGGCGGGTGGGGTTGAAGTGAAGAGCGGCAATTTCTCTGATGTATTTTGTGCCACAATTCTGGTGATACGATGCGCTTCATAGATGTATCACCTACTACTAGACAAAGTCACACCTCGCATATCTCGAAAACCAGAAAGGATTTTCTTTTACGCTAAAGAAACTTCGCGAATGGCGTAGGCTGAGCATGCCTTTTACGACGGAGACTGGCAGACGAGTCAACGGACTACATGAAAATGAGGACAGTTCGCAAAAGTTAAGAGAAAACGAGACTTAGCACACTCGAAGTAGCTTGAGACACGTGACATCTAGTAAATGGGCGCTTGCGCTGGGATGGTGAGCGCTTGAGCTGAAGAAACGAGAAAGCAAGTTCGCATTCCATCTCTCCAATCCAAGCACAGTCGTCTCCGCATTTATACAGAATCTCGCTGGGAACGAATGGGAGGGGTTAGGTGTCCGGGTCGTTCCGACGCGACACTATAGTACTAGGAAATCAATCCATGGTGTAGTCACCCTACACCGCCCGAGGGCTGCACGACGCATTGATTGATGACGGCAACTGTGGTTCGGCGTCTCCATCCATTTGATTCAAGTTTCGCCGCCGCCGTCAATATATACGGCTGGACTTCAACGTACAACTTGAAATACGTTCTCCCTCACCGGGCAGACCTAATACTTCGAGATCAGAAGACAGACTCATTCTGATCATACGAAACACTCGACCCAAGTTGGCAAACTCAGGGACACAGTCGACCCTTCCATTGACACTCCTGCTTCAGGGTGAGATCAAGGGAAGTACATGTTTGCTGTATCTACATATTCATTTCACCCAAATCGATTGCTCGGTCGGCGTTCGAATTGGACCGGTGGGGATATACCACTATTACTAGTAGTCGCTCGAAGCGTTCAGCATCTCCATTGATAGCGTAGCGAACTTGAAACAAGTACGTCATACAGCATGGGCTCCACGCATCGCATGACTCGATATCTCTCACAGTCCTCCCGTATGTCCATGGCATAGGCATCTTTCGGCCGACATGTCATGGACAACGTCAGCAAGAAAAGACCCCGTCGTCGAATCAGGTCAACGGCAAAGGCTTGATCTCGGAGCTGATCGGTATGTACATTGACACCAAGTCGCCGATGTGAACTTTAACCGCGCAGTGGACTGCATCCATCTCCCAGCCGTCTATCCCCCACAAACCCCGTACGCGTGGAGACAGGAAACGCAAAAGGGGATAACAGGTTCCCATCTGGATTGACAATCGACAACTCACAACATGACAAGCGTAGTACAACGGACGGCCCATATCGGTGTTTGATTAAGCGGATAGATGACGTATAACCATACATGAACACGTCGAAACAAAAAGTAAGCCTAACGTCGCACTGGTGACAAGCAGCAAAGCCGAGCAGTCCGTGGAAACAGCATTGACGTGGTTTGAGGAGAGATGAAAGATTGTCATGCAAAGTACCGACACGAAAAAAAGGAGTTGCTACACGACGGGCATTTGCAATATGGATTGTTTCGAGCAATAAAGGAGAAAGATGCCACTCAAACACACGAATGAACAATGATGACGGATACGAAGTACGTGGAACAGATACCATTGGGGGGCTTGAACCGCGAAGCCCTTCGCGCGAGGCAACACAACAGATACAACCATGTCGTACGGGGAACAACAGCCCCTTCTTGGGAGGTAGCTATGCGACCAAAAATATATATGGCAGGTGAGAGAAGAAAGAGATTGGGATGGAGGCACGAGGGGCATGAAAAGAAGGGTGCCGTGATGAGAAAAAGAATGCAACGAGATCTGTAATGATACAGCTTAGACGGCTTTTTTGGTTGATCTACGTATTGGGTAGCGGAAGATAAATGAGGATGAAAACACGAGTAGAAACCTGAGATGCAAAGAGCGCCAGGATGTAATGTGTCTTGTCCATTAAAAGGTTTGCATAGCAGAGTCATAAAACTCGGCTTGTGCGGCGGAATTGTAACCCTGTTGGTTCTGATGCTGGTGTTGATGTGGAGGGCTCGAGTCTTCCGCAGGAAGTAGCATGGGAGGGTGAAGGTAGGTAGCGAAGAAATTATCCTCGTCCTGCGGGAGCATGGGAGGGTGGAAGAAGTCCATCGGCGAATCTTCGGCCGGAAGCATAGGAGGGTGAACTAGTTGAGGTGACCGGTCGGCGGCGAGCGTCGGGGGATGCCAAAATGCGTTACCAGAGCCGCGGAAGACACTGTATGACGAGAAGAACGGGAAATCCATCGAAGAGCGGCGGGAGTGGGACGCGGTGGAGGAATGGCCCGAGTACGAGTCCGCGTACGAGGAAAATGACACAGCTGAAGACGGAGGCTCCGACGCCGAGTCCGTGCTCATGCGACGGCGCTTCGTCGTCCTCTGTTCATTACTCGTGGTAACCTCTGTCTCCAGAGTCTCGACACTCGAAAACGGAAGTGCATCGGGTGGGGTCTGGAAATTCTGGCTCAGATAGTCGGGATGATACGGACCGGGAAAGGGATTGAAGATGTTCGAGAAGTTCGACTGATTATTATAGCCAGCACTCTGCGTGTCGGGCCCAAGCGCACCCAGGAGCTCGGACGATGTGTTCTGAGCCGTTGTTTCTTCGTTGAATCCATACGTGGGTTGAGTGGTCGAGTCAGGTGCCAGGGTTGGAGAACGTTCCACAGCCGGTGAAGTCCGGCGACTCGCGCCTGGGCTCACAGATGGTGTTTCGGAAGAGTCCGGCCCGGCGCGCCGAGAGTCGTGGCGCGAACGTTTGCGAATAACGTCCGATTTCATGGAAATCGGTCTAGCTGCCCCATGCAATTTATAACTGTGATAGACGTGCTTAGGGAATGAAAATCCGACAAGTGCACGTCACTCACTATAAGCCACATCTAATGTTAGATTTCCCGCGCACATGAGTTATCGCGCAAAGGGAACCACGGAAATGAAAACTTACGCATTACAAACAGTTTTACCCTCGTCGTCCTTCCTCCAGAGCGGCGTCGCGGTGGTGTGGCAGTTGTAGCATTGAGCTGTGCCGACCACTCCACTGAGCTGATTGGTGTGTCGCATGTACCGAGGAGACCCACCGAGGACGTCAACCACTTCCTGGCGAGGAGCCGGTTGGGTGCGGCTCTCGCCATGACTGGGGCGCATACTCTTTGGGCGTGGGCGCTTGTGCTTCAAAGACCATGAGTTTTCTTATCGCACATGTCGTCGAAAAAACACGCACCAGCTTGCAGTACAATCCGCATGCGTTGCAATTCAGCTCGTCATTGAGGCCACGGCGCCAAAGAGGAGTGTGCGTGGCACCACAATTCGAGCACTCAGCCTTGACTCCGCCCGGGGCGGAGTTACCATTTGAGCGAAGAACTGCTGGGTTGACGCTAGTGGCGGTGGCACCAGGGCCAGACGACCGCGTGGTGGGAGCATTCTGAGTCTTTACAGTGAGGCTGGGTCGACTGCTGGGGGCATTGCCCCGAGTCCCCGCGCTAGGGCCAAGCTTGGCTGGGGAGATAGTTTTGGGAGGGGTTTCCTCGGCGGATTGGGAAAGGGGAGGGGTGGTCGTGTTTGATTCGTTGTTGTTGCGAGAAGACACAGAATCCGAGCAAGACGAATCAGGTCCGGACGACTCTGGCATCATGATGTCCGAGTCAGTCGCAAGGATGGACTCAGTTTGCCCGATGAGACAGGAAGACCAATGGTCATCCATAGGATCGACGTTGCTGAGGATCTCATCTAGTGGAAGCTCGATGGTAGGACGAAGGATGCTAAAACCACGGGAGAAAGTGTTGGTGACATCTTCACCATAATTCATAGCACTAGAGATGGAAGGCTGCATGGAGAGGAGGGCGGAGGGACCGAAATCGTTAGAAAACAGGGAGGGGAAACGGAGGGAGGGTTGGTCATCAGCTGGGCACTTGCGCTTCCGAGATCCAGCGGAAGCGTCGGTGTCAGTATGAATGGATTCGTCGCCAGCGACATGCGCACGAGTGGCCTGACGGCCGCGCCGGGTGGAGGTTTCCTTGAACTCCGCAGAAGGTCTGAGGTCGGGCTTGGGGACGGTGGTGTTCGGAGTGGCAGGGGTGGGTTGGTCCACTGAGAAAGTGAATTGCATGCGTTTAATGGTGCCGGGCTTCGCATTCTGGCTAGCCTCACGGCTGCGCTCTCTTTCGACGGCGCGCTGGCGAATGAGATCAGTGGACGCATTGCGCTTAAAGTCGGGGGCCTCAAGCTCCTCGATACTCCTAGGAAGGGAAGAAAGGAAGGTCAGGGTATAGGGCGGCTAATAATATAATGGGGATGGACGGACCGGCCCTTTTCCTTGTCGAGTTTGTCGCCCATGATCTTGGAGAGTTTTTTGAACTCACGCTTCGACTTTGCATTGTCAGAGTCGACGATGAGGTTCTGGAGATGCCAGAGCCGCCAACTCAGGTTCTCGAGACGCTGGCCCTGCTCAAGGTAGCTGGCCACCTTGGTGCAGACCTAGACGAGATGAAAAGGGGGCGATCGAGCGCAAGCGATCGGGAACGTACTTTCCATGTCTTTGTGAGCGACTCACAGTCGCTTAGATTGGAGAATGCGACAAAGGATTTGTTACCCTGCGGGTGCTATGAGTCAGGTCGACGGTGTGAGAAAATGACATATGGCACTACCTTGAACTTGAGGTTGACAATGGGGGGCATGAACAAGGAGCGCAGAACGCGAGAAACTGATCAAGAGGTTGAAGCAATCGAGGGCCTGAGGGATGCTGTGATACGCAAGAGGAGGTATAAGAGACACCGGCAACGAAAATGAGATCCCTAAAGTGACTCTTATTCAGAGCGCACGTTGCAAAATTTGACAGAATGAAACCCCGACTATTCCTAGCAGCTCCGTTTGGGTTTTTTGCAATACGTGCGCAGAATTTGCTATAATAAAATACATTGATGACGGTCCAGGACGGCCGTCCATGTCGCACCCGTACGCTCGTCCAGGTCTCGCCAGAACGTGGTGGACATCCTTTTTTGCCAGAACACTCGTCGCGAACCCCGCTGATCCCGTGCCGATGTTCCGCATCCGGTTGTTCACGGCAGCAGGTACAACTCTCCTTCTGCCTCGTTCCCCCTCGCACAACCTACACGTGCCCTCGCCCTCCTCGTGCCCGTAGTATGTAGCAACTTGTCTGAGTCTGACAAGCAAGTAACAGAACGTACATACCTATTCTTGTTCACAACGGCCCCTTCATATCTTCTCACCCACACTCGCTTGTCTGATTCCATCACGCTTCCTTGGCCTAACCACATTGCCCTGTAAATTAGCCGATCCGGCGAGTTCCACTGGCGCCAACTGCTGAACAAGACACCCATAACCCTGGTCGGTTCCTGTGTCTGCTCCAACCAGGAATCGATCATTTAGGAATTTACCATCAGTTTCTCACTCGCAGACTCGTGGTCATGGGACCTCAATGACAGCCTCGAGGCTTCCTCAGCCCCAGCCTTCGACGCGAAATGACCGCGCGAGTCCAGCCGAATCAGGAAGCGCTGGCACTTGCCGTGTGGTCAGCCAGTAAACATATTGCGTACGAGGCTACGTCCATACGGTATCCTGTCTCCAAGCCCCTGGTCCTTCAACGGTCATGCCAGCTGGGAGCCAGCTAGCAAACTTGAACGCCATGACAACTCGAACTTGTCAGATCCACGCGAAATATGTACAGCCTCGCAGCTGCACAGCTTTCCCGTCATGCATGTGGTCAAACACATACGGGTGCGAAGCTTCGACTCACAGTCCATGGAGTTGGTGACAGTTCTAAAAGAAAACCCCCAAGAAGCTCTGTTATAACCTTCCCCGGCAATTGTCTCTCAGGTATGTCAGCTGTGGCGAGTATTTCGCCTCGTGTTCCTAACACTACCCTTTTCCGTCCCACAATCAACGCCTATCTCCGCACACTGCTATCCAACGTGACACGTCGATCCGGCTCGCTGTCAAGCCATTATTATATGTCTCCAGACGCCAGTGACGGCATGGTCACGAACAAAACTGGGGCGACTCTGGGTGATTCTGCAAGTATAATCAGATGGGGGAGGTGCTGGTAGGTCCTTGTCGCCCGGAGCACGAGGGGTGGCGTGGTCAACGGTTGAGACGGTGGCTTGATAGGTACGGCAAGCGACCAAGGAGAGGACGGATGCCTGCAGGCAACCCGACGCCATTGAGAACCCAGAGGAGTGGAACGCCGTTATGCACGCCGCGCTGGCGGTATGGTTGGGCTGCCGCGTGGCGGAACAGGAGTTCGACGGGAAGTCGCCCCACAACTTCTTACAGAGTGGAATCGCAAGGCTCATCAAATTAACTTTCACCGCCGCCTCCGAGGCGCTGGCCAATGAGGGGATTGCGATATGATTGTAAGTAACGATAAGATCGTTCTAGAAAAAGAAGTTCTGATCCCAAGGCCATTATTTATCTATCGTTCCTGAGAGACTCCGGGACCCTGTGAAGTGGCCAATATATGAAATCCGAATCGGCCAAATTATAGTCGCAATCAGCTGCGCGCATAAAGTTCTCATCCACTCTCACCATGCTCCACTCGCGGTGGAGAACATCGTTACATCCAGACTTTGCGAGACCCCTTGATTTGGGTGTCATTTACCGCTTTGCGTCGTAAATTGGACTGAAGTTTCCCCAGAGAAGCATGGACAATTTGACACACTGTGGAGCGACTATTACTAGTGCGTGCCTGTATCGCCTGTTCGAGCACCTCTGGATTACGACACGCTCACGACCATGGTCTCCGCGACCAACGATCTACTAAACATGGCACATCCCACGAGTCGTTACAGCGGATCCCAGATCTACGAATGGACGCGAAGAGCAAAGAACACTTCTACGAGGTCTAGCCTTGCGGCAAGTATGCCGATTGTTGTATTCTCACGTGTCTCGTTGTCACCCCCAATTTACAATCAGCCCTCTAACGGAGAGACGAAGAAAGAGAGAGGAAAACCGTCTCCGCCGACGCTGGCTCGCCGTGTGCCACGTCCAGATCAGATGTCTGACATCGGGCGTTAGGTTCAGAATACATGTCTTATTCCCGTATGATGGCTGACATGGTGAGAATAAGGAGTAGATCAATCAGTATGTATATGTATTGTGACACATAGCAGTAACGTTGACTTCAAGGCGCCTCACCGGGCGCAATATTTCCAAATGCTCCCATTCATTAACGGAATCGCTGTGCTACACGTACAAAAGATAACAGCCTTGGGGGTGCATCATCGAGTCACTATCGAACACAAGGACGTTTCTGGAGGCCAAGCCAGTGGAGAATAGAGGGCACCCTGCAGTGTAATTTAACTTGCAGGGGTCTATTATGGCCAATCAGGATATGTACCAGACGCTGGGGCGTCCGAAGAAGCTTTGCCGAGAGAAGTCTGCTACTCCACAGAGTCAGGTGGGAGTACATTATGCACTGCCCTCCCATTGCTAATGACAAAACACCACTTGGAGATGAGTCCATGCGGCGATCGTAGAGGAGCGAGCGGAAACAAGCAGGGGAGTTTACGTCGATGGGGCCATAGGAGGTGCATATTACCGTCATATCTGATGACGTGGTAGGCAAGGCATCTAAATTTCCGTCAAGGACGTTCAACATCAGGTCGTCGAGGGGTAATCGCAATTTGGGCATCG
>JBBPQQ010000700.1:0-10034 GCA_038092595.1 Boletus subdepauperatus | reverse complement strand
AATACTCCTGTCTCGAAGTCCGATCCTCGCCATGCCTGCAGCTGGGGCTGTGATACAATGATTTGCGGAACTGTCGGATTGGCAAATGGTGCGCATGGATACCTGCTACCCGGCCCCGCTGATAAATTCATAGAGGCAAAATTAATATCAGGTGTTCGTTGCACCCCATGATGGCCCGGCATCATGCCAGGACCACTCGGAACCTGCATGGTGCCATTGGGATGTGCCATAGAGCCAGGTGAGAGATTTCGGAGTAGCTCAAAGGTTCCGTGTGGTGATGCTAACGGAGAGACAGAACCACTGACTGGCCGGAGAAAGTGCCCTGATGTGGGATTACTGGAGATGGGAGCAGGGGCTTGAATGGTGTGCAGCTCGGGTGAACCATGATAAGAATGAAAGAGTGTGGACCACTGTGGGTCAGTGCTGCGAGAGTAAGTGTCGTCAATGGTTGTTCCCTGTGTCATGAATTTGGGACAGAACAAGACTGGTGGGATCCCGACTCGGAGCTGTGCGTGTTTGCATTGAATCACACTAACGAGACATAATGACAAAGACAAAGTTGAGGGCCCAGGAGACCAAACGAGATGATTGTGAACTGTCCATAATGTCTGTATCATAATCAAGCACGCAGTACATCGGGAGATAATAGACAGGGGAGGTAGCCAGTTTCGGATAAAGTGTACACTACTCCTGCAGAGTGCTCCCGAACTAAACGAAGTGTGGTTCGACCGAATTTGGAGTTTTCGAAGTGGCAACGAAGCGTCACTTCGCGTAGCCACTTCGAGCCGCCTCGAGGCCATCTCACTTCAACGGCAACACTAGGTCGGCCGTGTCACGCGTAACACAGGGGCTTGACGAAACTGGTCCCTGTCATGCGTCCTCAGATTGGCCGTCAAACGATTCAAATGGCCCCCGGGTTGTTGTAGGAATTTATTTATTCCAGTATTTAGGATGAGTATGCCTAGGTACTCATGTTTGGGCCTAATCAGTCGTCGTGACCTAGCCAAATGCTGTGCAAGTAGAGCGTGTTCGCCTTGCGTTTCCGTTTCCCACGGCCAAGCGTGTCCTCCACTTCCATCGCAACCTCTTCTCCTCTGAAATCCAACGACTCGGCCTCCCCACAAGCCACAATCCCACCCTCTCGCCCCCCAATGTTACTCGGCACCATCGCAACCGAAACTTGGTGGGTTAGAACAGCGCTATCGTCATCCACCACCTCTTCCTCGAGTTGCGCACTAGTTGACTCGTCTTCTAGTGTACCCGCTTCCAGGTCGGCCACAGCACGTTGTCGTCCCTCATCCATCTCTCTCCAAAATTCTGGATCCGTGGTTTTCAACTGACGTAGCATTTCTCGGGTCGTGAAGGATGTAAGGCTTTCGTATGAAAGATTGAGGCTGCACACAGACGATAGCTCAAACGCCTAAGACAAGCCGATCGGTGAGTTTCATTATCGCCTTTTCGACTCAGTACTTACTTTCTTTACAACATCTACCTTGTTGACTGCTCGATATGCATCCCAGAGCCACTTCACACTCAGATCCCGAAGGAATCCACGCCGCTTGTCAAATATCAGGTCTTCTGCCCCACTCTCGATTTGGGCTGTCATTATCTTGACAATGTCCTCGTGGTAAGATCACTTCAGTGCATGTTTGAAGATACGCTGAATCCCGACATCGCAGGGCTGCAATATGCTCGTGCACCCCCCGGGTACAAATTGAAGGATGATTGAAGGGTGCTGTTTCTTCATCCACGACCGGAACTTCTCTGAGCGATGTACTGACCATACATCAATTTGCCAGACAGCCTTCTGCTCCGGAGGAAGCCCGAGTGCTTTTTTTTCTGCCTCAAAGTACGGCGCGATGATCTTATCAACCAGGGACTCCATGGTTGCATGAGTAGACCAGTAAGTATCTGTTTTTGAGCATTCAAATTGGAACCCGTGGTTGATGCATTCATTGTAGTATGCCGCTGTAGGATGTGGACATGATTTTGTCGTCGAACCCTGGTAAACCATTTGCAATGGCAAAAGCTTTCCAGAACATGAGACTGAGACCACAGTCATGAACGCTCTCTTTTCATCCTCGCCGATTGTCGATACTTGTTTAGTGCCCCGTTTTGTCCAGGTAAGGCTGGATCCCTGTGCATAGACGACCTGTGTTTGATCTGAATTGACGTACAATGATGCAGGAACATCTTCTTCCTTGATTACATAGGCGATGCGAAGTGTGGCCTTCTCGCAGATGTCCTCCCATTGGTCTGGGATCTTTCGAGCTGCACGAGTTGCCTTGCGTTCTGACCATCCCATCACATTATGAAGCCATTGTCGCAAGAAGGAATCTGAACATTGGAAGGTTGACCCATCCGAAGCTTTGATCTCGAAGACCTCCGGTGCCATGCTCATGAGCATTGCCATAACAATCCCCCTTATCATAATCAAGGTAAGTGGCACGGACCCGTCTCGTAGAGCGTTCAACCGATCAATGATTGCTTTCTCCACAGTGGGAAACTGCACCTGCATAGATGTGAGTGTTATAATTATAGACTTGATAAGCTGATCTCGCACGAAAATTCCCTTCTTTCCCCCCTTATTTCCCAAGCCATGATCATAGCCCTCGCTAGCCATTGCCAATGCACGATCTGACCACTTTGGCTTGTCTCCGCTACGGTCAATCCAACTCTCCACAGTCGTGCGTGCCAGTCCTGCAAATGTCACGGAATCCTGACGCTTAAGCAGATTGACGATCTCTGTGCTACTCATTTTCCACCCGACAGAAGGATGTTTCGTGGCATTGACAATCTGGCTCCAAAGGAATGGTGTATGCCAATTGTGGTAAGTTGCGATGTGATGTTCGTTTTTCTTCTTGCGGCCCTGAGGATGCTTTCCTTTTAGGGATTGTTTCTTTTTGAACGCACGGTGTGGATGTGAAAGTTCGGCGATAGGCATTTCCGATCTGACATCTTCAACATCTAGAAGATGGACAACTGATTCCTGCCATCATTGACTGTAAGTAAAGCGTCCAACGTCGAAACTGTACTAACCTTGCACTTTCGCTTAGTCCCTCCAGGAGATCGTATGCCATGAGAAATTTCAGCAGCACAAACTGCTTGCCGGTGTCGCTGTTGCCGTAGTCTGTTCTTCTCGCGCATGTCTTGCTTTCAGCGCTCAGTCTCAATGCTTGCCATGGCTTCGTAATCCTTCAAGCTTTCTTCAGCCATTTTGTCAACTTGCTTTGATCAAGTTTGACGTTCCTCAGGTGTGCATTTCGCAAACCATTTCATCAACCCAACTGATTTACCCTCAGCTTGCTTTTTGAGTGCCATATGGATACCCAATTCTACACGAATCTTTTTTAATGGCCGTTCAAGCTCAAGCAATGGTGTTGGACAGCTTGGGCTTGGTGAGTTGTTCTCTGTGGTCATAACATTTTTGTAATGTCGAAGACGTGCAGTTAGGTAGCTGAAGTCATACTGGAGCTCAGATGAATGGGTTGTGGCCTAAGAAGGTGAGTTTCCTGTACTCGAAAACAAAACGAGCGACTTACGAGATGTTTGAGATGATGCCTTCCAACCTCCAGAAAAATTTTCATTCTTTCCTCATCAACCAGCCATGCGTCCATCAATGGGTACTGGTCTGGCAAATAGAAGTGCGTGAGTGCACTAAATGCCAAGATTCCACACGAAAACGAGTCTTGTTGGAGTGGTGTCGGGAGTTCCGTGATTAAAAATTGAGTGCCACTATGATGCTGCACCCACCATTGAACAGGGCTGACAAATTCGTCATTAGGTTCTCTTCCAAGTGAGTCACCATATAGGATGTGGTGTTCTGCAAAGTCGATGATTGTAGCAACCCAATGGTTGCCATTCACATTGGTTATGAAGCCAACACTCGTCCGCTGACCTGATTGAAGTGCCTTGCCCAAGCCACGTGCACAGCTAAAGGATGCTGAGTCCTTGTATCATAATTCTCCTGCTTCGGATGCTGACTTGAGATAGCCATGGAAAAATGGACCTTCAATTTCAATCTCGATGCTAACCTTCTGTCGACAGATTGCAATCTGCAACAACTCAAGCATTTGCATTTCATGCACATCCGATAACCATTCGTGTGTCATGTAGGTGGAAAGATAGTGGATTTTTTCATGAGTCTTGAACCCGAGGGTGTAGCCTGTCCATGATAAGCTTCCAAGCATCACGTATGCCTGTTGAACGAGTTCATGATCATTTTTTGCATCTGCCTTCCTCCATGAGTGACCCCATTGCTTAAGAATCTGTTCAACAGTGACCCAAGGTGGCCGGATGGTGTCACGTAGGTGGGAGACCTCAAGCCAGTATGAGATGATCCAAAGTGGAAGCCGGTAAGAGGTGGCCATTGGATGGATGAGATGAATGCACTGAACCGAGTAGACAGTTGATGTTAGTGTGGCAGCATGGCGGAGGAGTGTATCAATGACATCGGGAGGGGGAACAGGTATAGCCTTGATCACCTGAATGTCTTCAATGTTCGGCTGATCAAAGCTAAAGTAGGCAGAAGGGGGTGCATGATTTTTGGATGGGATGATAGGCCCAGTGGGAGGTGGAAGCACGAATTCGAGAAAACCAAGGATTGATAAGCTTGGACTTGGGAGTAGGCATGCAACTGCAGTAGCAGGCATGGTCAACACTGTCGGAATTGTTGTTGGCATTGGAACACAAGAATCAGAGACGAGATCAAGTGATGGGATACAGACAAATGTTGGACAGTGGCCAGCAAGTGTGACAACTGTTAAAATTTTCACTTCGCACTGAAGAATGGAGTGGCACTGCATGGCACTGCATTGGCACACGACATCTGACCATTTCTGCATTGCATTCTAAGCTAATAATTGTGACAAGCATATGACGAAACTCCTCTTTGCTGTCATGCATCTGAGCCAATGACGAAATTAACAATGACGAAATTTTCCCGGCATAACGTGTCACAGCTGCTGACGACGAACCAAAAATCTGGTCAGCTGTGTCACGCGTCACAGGGGCCGACGAATCGATCGAAATGGTACAGTAATATATATGGTAGGATATGTACATATACATTACCCCATGATGGGTACATAATTCCAGGTTGGCGAGAGTACTGGTATAGCCCAGGAAGAGTGATAAAGCGGTCAGGAGGAGAATATGATACAACATCACCAATTTGGTTCATGGTAATCTGTGCTCCTGATATGTTGTAGATATGTGTGAATCCCCTCTGGGGGCATATTCTCCAGGGGCATAACTCAAATGTGTCAAAAAAGCGGTTATGTTTTTCTGTCTTCATCAAATCCTCAGTATTAGCTTGTGGAATCTTTCAGGACACAGAAAGCATGCTCACACAATGTACCATAGTATATTATTTTATATATCTACACCCATGTGGTATGAAATCTAGGGAGGAAGCAGAGGAAAAGAAAAAGAAACATATGATTGGAGAGATCTCCATTTTCGGGAAATCGAACATACTGGCAGCATGAGGCAATTTCCTAATATGGAGTGAGGGCAGGGCATGCGCGCGTTGCGCAAAGAGAGCGGTACATGCAACGGTCACGATGACGACGTGACGATAGTGCGGTTGCAATTGTCACGTCACCATTGTGACGTCTCTGTTGTGCGCGCTAGGGCAAGGTGGGTGAAATGGGCGTGATGGTGAGCGCGAAGTGGGCGGGTAGTGACGACGACGTTTGTGGCAGTCCTCGTGTCATCGTCGTCACTGCATCACAGTTGCGAGCGCGAGGGGGAGGGCAGGCCAGAGTGGTCACAAGGACAGTGTGACAATCACGATGACGTCATCGTCACCCGCAAGCGCAAGGGGAGGGCAGACCAGGGCGAAGTGGGCGGGTGGTCACAACGACGGCGTGACGATCGGGACAGAACGATCATCACGTCATCGTCGTCGCCACATCGCTATTGGAAGTGTGCCGGAGAGGGTGGGGAGAGGGCAAGTGTGAGGGCGAGGGCTGTGCAATACGCCGAGGTGGGCGCGACAGTGAGCGTGAAGGCGGGCAGGCGCGTGAACGCCCGTGTGGTTGTGCAGGGCAACCGTGGGAAGGACGAGGGCAAGAGGGCGTGACAGCGTCGATGCACGCGTGCACGTGCATGTCAGGTGAGGCAGCGAGGCGTGCGCGTCGGGCGGGGGGTGTGAGGCACAGTTGAGGCTCACGAGTGGTCCTTGTTGGCAGCATGCAGACTTCATAGATGTCCATGGGATGCTCTTGCGAGGCACACGAGGCCCTGCATGAGCTCCCAATGCCGTATTTGGACCATAGTGGCGAGGGAGGTGAGTGGTCAGGTCTTACAGACCAATTTTCCTTGTAGGCAGTAAATGGTCTGTAAGACCATCGGAGTCTGAAAAAAGTGCTGCCAAGGGTGTCCTCGTCTGGCACTGCCTCATCGGGATCGCACTGGCAAGCCACGTCCGGTATTGGCATGCAGGGCAAATACATACAAAGTGCTAGTGGCTTCGTTCAACTTGACCAAACATAGCCTAGATGGGAACCCAACGGCTTGTTACCCAGACACATTCTTAGACCGGTGGACTATTGGTCACACCCAGGTCAATCATGGGTCTATGTGCAGTGACGCGAATCGCGGCTGATAAGCAAGAAGAAAATGTCTCGCTGGCTGCCAGTGACCGGTTTCTACAATAGGCCATCTATCCTCCTGGAAAGACATGTTGCACCACGGAACCAATCCGCAACAGCAGTGCAAACTCATTTGAGATAATCCCTACATTTTGTACACAGCAAAAAACACACACAGAAGACGAGGGTAAAATAAATACCAGAGTCAGCATTCATAAATAGGTACCAACCACCCTTGCCCACTTTCTGTGCAAAAAAGTGCACACTCAAACCTGACATGCACCATCTCCCAACATCCGAGTCTCGAATTGAATTGCCTCCAAGTCATCCATTTCACCCTCCGCCACTGCCACCTCCTCCTGCCCCAGTGTGACATCTGCAAACCGAATTGCAGACACAGTCCGAGTCGTGTTTCCATTGGAGATGGGTTGCGACAATACACCAAATCCGGTGTCAATCCCCTGCCAACGACCATGGAGGTCTCGGACATACAGCTCTCGCACACTGACAATGAACCGAGGCATTATGGGACATAGAGCCATGTAAGAAAGTGTGGCCAGGACAAGCAGTGGAGTAGTGTTCAGTGCAAGGGTATTTTGGAGCCAAGCTATAGCACTGGTGGTATTGCAAATTAAGTTCCTAAAGTTCAGAGTGGTTAGTTTTTTGCAGGTATGTGCTTGAGAGTAAGATAGGAAAGAAAATGAATGGAACTGAAAGAAAGGGAATGGGGGAGACATACACAAGGAAATAGAGAATTCCATCTTTTGCAAATAGTTGCATGTAGTGGTTAGGTTGCCATTGCTTGGTTGCTTTGTACAACACAACTGACTCCTTCAAAGTTGAGATGACAGCAAGAATTAAAAGCATAACACCAAGGGCCATTTGGAGAGATGTAATGCCCCACAATAGTTGTAATGCAGCATTGCTGGGCTCAGATGAAATGTTGCAAAAGGCAACATCCATAGTAACTTGCACAACTGTGGCTAGAGAAAAGGTGGTAGGAGCCATGAGGATGCACATGAGATTCAAGTTTGGCTTGAGACATACCTGAGGGGTATGTAATTGAATTTTTGTAGATACCTAAAAAAATAATGCAGATGATAACTTGGGGCACATAAATGAACAAGAGGCTATAAAGGATCCTTCTGAATTGACTCCACATTGCATACACCCGTAGGATCATGACCACTGTAATTTAAAAGCATGGTTAGGAGAAATAACATCAGGGATTATAGTAACTCACAATCAGCAGCAGCAACAAATATAGGAAATGCCCAATCAGCCACCAGATAGATTGCAGTACCTTCAGAATATCCATATTGAAGAGGGCAGTAAATTGGTGTGCTTACACCTATGAACTGTCATTAATACAGCTGACAACCAGAATTTGGATGCATATATCTACCAAAAGATAGTTATTAAAACAAAAAATGTGTAATGCAAGAAAGCTTACATTTACTGGACCTGGCACAAAAGCACTACCAACTGAAAATGTTATTGGATCAACTCAATTAATTTCTGAATTTAACTCTGAACATACCAAGGCCACCAAGACTTGAAAACCTCTATTGTTAGCTATGTAACTTGACATGCATTACAGCAACAATAAACTTACATAGCACAAGAAAGGCCAAGATAGCGGACCTATAGAACTGTCAATGCAAGATGCATGCCATGGAGACCCCTGACCCTTTATACACACCAGAACAAAAATTGTGGACACCCAGGTCCAGGGTCTGTGCTGTGAGATCATAAGGAACTTGGAACTTTCTTGATTGTTGCCCCCTCACCCAAACATAGTCTATCTTCCAAGTCAAGCATTATCAACCAACAAATGAGAAGAGGAGAGAAAAATAAGTTGATAATATACCTCTCTTGAAAACATGAGCACTGTCAGTGAAGTGGTGGGACCCCAATTCTCATTTCAGTTTGAGAAGAATAGGATGCACAACTGCTCACCATAGTCATATATGACAGCAGTAATAACCACAACTATGTTGGTCAATAAGATCAATCATTGATCAGAGAAGTGAACAACTGTACCAGAAAAATAATTATTCATCAGGAGAAGCCTCAAAGTGGATTGCAAGTCAGAAGACATGATAGCCTGAGGTAAGCTGGCAGGGATGAACTACAAAGTCGAAAAGAGGGTGGTTGTGGGTGGTTCAGCCCTGGAATCCCTGGCAGTGTTCCTCCACCTGATGCTTTAACTATGTACTATGATCCTTGGGTGTTGGATTACATGATATGGGAGTGTATGCACTTGTTTCACTGAACACAGGTCGAAAATTTGTGGTCAAACAACAGTTTTCATTCAGGATCATGATCACGCACCGACTTCCATCTTTTGACCATCATCTGATCATTCCATGGCCCTACCATGGACCAAAAGCTAGACACTGCTGTCGATGCTGATTTGAACACCATCAACATTGATCAATTATCAGTGCTTGTTCCACGTTTGCACTTTAAATGGGATGGCCCGTACCCGAAGATTGAGAAATTAATTCATCGTAGTACCATTCCTCCCTCGAATGATCCACTGATCAACCTACCCGTAAAAAGTTGGGGTAGTAATGGCCTGGTAGCCAGAGGGTTGACTGATCATGGAAGTCTAGTGCTCCGCCACCAATGACACCGAACTCACCCTCATCAGTCATCGATCATCTACATGGTCACGTCACGTCAGTGAAAGGGCCGCAGAAATGATGAAGAGAACCAGTCATGACCAGGCCGTTACTTCTACTAATGGTGATCTGAATGGTGATCATCAAGAAGCGTGTTGCGTCATTGCATGGGCGAACATTGCGTGAGAGTTGAACCTGTCCCCCGGATTCGGAGATGCATCTGATGTGACTGATTTGAGGCTGGTCATTGTGCCGCCATCAAAATTTGTGAGGAGGTCTCCCCCCCTCACGTCCCGAATAGAGGTACACCCACCTAACGGAAAGGTCAAAGGCCGTACACGGCTATCAACTCTTTCCAGTAGAGGGGTAATGCCTGTGGTAACCACGAGCAGTACTGCAGAGGAAGATAGTCCTGTAAAAGAGACTTACTGGACGGGTGGCTCGAGCGAACTGTAAAGAGGAGCGAGGGCGGAAAACCATTATATTAAGGAGGGATAAACCACTCCTTATATATGATGTCCGTGTGCGCACGGACCAACTACATATAAGGTAATTACCATACGTAGAATCTCTTATCAAGAGATAAGAGATAAGAGGGAGTTCTGCTATAGGCTCCCAATAATAGCTTATCTATGATGTCATAGATAAGGAGATAAGAAGATAAGGTATGTAACCATAATATCGTCATGATTATGTAAGACGTCTAGACCCGGCTGTAATAGAAGAGCAGAAGTAGAACGGGCTAGACTTAGCGTCTTATCATATCTAATCTCAATACTCCTCCTCGAGATTATGATGAATAGGAAATCAT
>JBBPQQ010000699.1:0-10054 GCA_038092595.1 Boletus subdepauperatus | reverse complement strand
CCAGTGAAAATTGTTCCTTGGAGATGAGGCAGTTGCCCGGATCACCAAGGTTCCACTTGCATTCCAGATTCTACTTTCTTAATCATTGATAACACACCTATAGCCTTGGCCAGTGAGGGTGTTCACAAACAGATGTCTGTGCGCTGCATGTGGTGCATACCACACCTCATCCAGAACGATTGGTTTGGATCCTTTGAAACTCTGAAGTATGATCTTGCCAGGACCATACATCGGTACTGTCTGTCCGTTTGCAATGGAGGCAGAGCAAACAGCTGTTCCTAAGTGTGCAAAGTCATTTTTAAATGGTGTAAGATGATCAGTGCAGCCACTGTCAATCATCCAGTGACTTTAGGCGAAATTCTTATCAAGATCTCCTCCGAGCGTAAAAGCGCCAGAATAATAGCAAAGGTCGTCATCATTCTCGGAGTCATATGCTATGGTTTCATATATTGACATCTGGTTTCCTATTGGCCGTGGGAGTTCCACAGGTAGGTCTTGTGGCAAAGCCATGGCAACTTCCTCAGGTGAAGCTGATAGGAAAGATTCCACATGATCAAACTCATCAGTGGTGTTGTGATGACGGCCCGATACAAGGCCACCAAGAGAAAAAGAAACTTTCTTCTTCTTCTGCTTCTTCGTCACTGGCGTCTTCTTTCTTTCCCCTTGTCCCTCAACAACTATACTCTCTTCTATGGGGACTTTAGAAGGAGTTGTGCCAAAAGGGCTGAGAGGGCCTGGCTATGTTGAGTCCTTCTTCATCCTGGTCCCATCCCGCATGTGCAACTGTTGATGATGCGTCTTCATCAAAATCCATGAGTTCTCCTTCTTCTTCCTCAAGATGATCTATGAACCTAAAGAGGGGATCATCTTTGAAAAGAGGGTCGTCCTCTTCTAAGACAAGTGGGGTTTCTCCATCCTCCACAGATGCGTTAAACATCTTGACTTCATTTACAAACATCACCTCATCAGCCTTACCCTTTCCTTTAGGGTTGGCCTGTTGCTGCTGCTGCTGCTTATGCTAATCGTACCACGACCTTTTCTGCTGTTTCAAGGGCTTTTTGGCCCTAGCAGGACCTTTTCCTTTCTGGTTGTTCTGGTTATGTGAGCCAGAACCAGAACCTTGTTGATTTTGACCAGATGGTTTCCTTGGTGCGGCGGTTTGTTCTGATAAGAACTTGTCTGACCCTTCCACTGGTTTTGTGGTGCAGGGCCACACCGTATAACTGTGGTCCTGTTGGCAGAAGATTCTTTGGATTGTACAGCAGAAATCCGAGAGGCAAGTGGTCAACGCATAGCCTGTAGATCTATCTCAGCAAGGATCCTGCTGGCTACAGTTTCTAGATTGAAATTGGCGATGGCAACTGTTTGAGTGATGGTAGAGGCAAGTGTGAACATGTTGGGAAGATGGGAAAGGAGGATCATGGTGTGGAATGACTGGAAGATTGAGACCAGCTTGACGTAACTGGTTGAACAGCTGTATGAGAGCACTGATGTTCTCGTTTGCTGTTTGGGGTTTAATCCAAACCCACATAGCTCTGTGGAAAAAAACTGCCCAGCGAGACCAGTGATCCTGAAGAGCGCATGGAGCTTGTCCATGAGGGCTTTTGCCACAGAAGGGAAGGTTGGTGCTGCAGTTCCAACCGGAGGAGCCCATGTCTAGGAGACAGGGTTGATGAGGGAGTCGTTGAGGGTACTGGTGATAAGACCTAGCACTCGTCTGTCAAGAAGCTTCCACTTTTCTTGATCTGCCACTATGGTACTGGCATAAGTGTTAGTTCCTTCGACGATTTCCCATACTCCGTATGCAGAACGGGTATTCCTGATCTTAACAAGCCAGATGGAGTAGTTGGATTGTTCAACAAGGATAGGGATACGAGAAAGAATTTGACCGTTAATTTTGATTTCAGAAGTGGTAAGAGCAGCCATGTTATCTGTTTAGAGGAGATCTGAAAAGATATTGTCAGGAACAAAAGTTTCATAGAGATAGGATACCAAGCTGAAAGAGGTAGAAGTAGATGCAGGACCCAATCCAGATGTAACCACCAGTGGTTTTGTTGCGCCTAGCCATCTGGTAAACTTCTTTCTCTTTCCAATCCCATATCGAGAAAGCCAATAAGTGCTTCGTTCCTCTTACTTGGATGTCTTTTTGTGTTTGGTCTCAACACGCTTGCACGTATTGGCAGATGGGCATGGTTTTCAAATGAAATAAAATTCATCTCCCCAAAGTAATGGGGGTTATCGATTTCTGTATCAATAATAAACCCCTTCTGTACACAAATAGAAAGATCATTGCAAGAGGGATAGGGAACATACAGTGAACGGGAAGCGCTATTGAGTTCCAAGAAATTTGAGTAGGGAACAGGAAAAGAGAAATTATACGAAGCATGTGAAAAACCAGACATTGGCCATGAAGAAGGGACAAGCGATTTGAAAAGATATTCAAGACTGTTTGAAAAGTCTTTGCTTTCTCTTGCCCTCTTCCACAACAGCTCAATGCCTTCTTCGACCAGCTCCTCCTCTAACTGCTTCATATATGGCATCAAGCTCATTTTGAGTTTTTGCCGATTTGATGAGATGCTGCAAACATCATTGAGCTTTATGGGCAGTGGTATGGGAGTATTTGAAGAGGTGGTGCTGTTGAGTGTCGAAAGCCTTGTTCCAGTCACTTGACCATGGCACAAACTTGCACATTGTCCAGTGTCTAGGGTTGTCTAAGGTCTTGTCCACGTTGCCAATGTTACTTTGGCTAACCCACAACAACTTCAGCTGATTCATCAACTTTGCTTAGCGCCGGAGATCACATGACAGCCATCGGTCAGCCCGGCACACAATCAAGAAGTCTGCTCGCTCATCACACTCAATGGACAACTGCTCATTCCTTGGGGCCCATGCACTGATCTGAAGGACCTCCATCTCATGGGACTGTTTAGTATCTGGGGAGCTGTCAAATTGATAAAGGACTCGACTGTAAGTGCTACTTTGGTATTTACTATGGACCTTGAGGCTCAACTCATTATTTACAGTGAGCATGAGTGCCACCGATGGCTTGTTTTTCTCCTCACAATGGTCATTGCCCATATCACATTCTACTACAAACTCCTCTTTCTCTCAAAACACGAGAAAATTCCATACCACACATCCATTTTAACAGGCAGAGGATGGATCCTTGAACTCCTCAGCGGTCACCATGACCATATCAAGACTTCTTTAGGTGTTTCTCATGATGTTTTCGATGCTCTTGTTCAGGTTATGAAGGAAGATGGCTTCAAGGATTCATGCCATGGAATTTCGGTTGAAGAGCAGCTTGGGATATTCCTCCACACTGCTGTGACAGGTCTCAGCACTCGTCATATTGCAGAGAGGTTCCAGCACTCTCCAACTCCGATATCCAGGTATGTCCGCTCAGCTTCATTGTCAGATAACAACAAACCTGATATGCTACACGGATATTTCAAAGATCTCCTCAAATTTTTCTCATCTGGACATTTTTATGCCTGCAACATCAAGCTACCAACCGCAGATACCCCCTTATCAACCAAGATCACCTTGGATCCTCGCTTCCACATCTTCGATGACTGCATTGGAGCTGTTGACAGTACTCATATCTGGGCGTTTGTGGCAGTCGAGGAGCACCTGAACATGCGGAACAGGAAGGGGTTCCTTTCCCAGAACTGCTTGTTTGTCTGCAACTTTGAGCTGCTCTTCACATATGCGGTGACGGGGTGGGATGGCATAACGGCAGATGCTACAATATAGCATGAGGCACACTCCAGTGATTTGGGCCTTCCCGATGGCAAGTACCTCCTCGCTGATGCTGGATTTGGCGGATCGGATGCACTTCTTGTTCCATATCAAGGAGTCCGGTACCATCTGAAGGAATGGAGACAAGCTAACCTATGGTAAGCAAAACAAAATTGCACTACAAATGTGATACTCACAGAACGCTCCAGCCCACAAAACAAAAAGGAACTCTTCAATCTTCAACACACCAATCTTTGAAATGTCGTTGAACACATTTTTGGAGTAGTCAAATGGCAGTGGCAGATCCTACTCCTCCCCCCGGAATACAGTATAGATGTTCAAGCACGCATTCTAGCGGCGTTATGTGCCATCCATAACTTCATTCAATGCCTTGATCCAGACACCTTTTTCACCCCTGAGTTTTGGAAGATGCCCAAGATAATGATGATGCTGGTGATCTGGGGGTCCGTGCGGAGGGTCCTGTCACTACAGCTGAGTGGCAGAGGGCAGAGGAATGGCGGGATATGATTGCAGAAAGTATGTGGCAGGATTACTGCTGGGAATCAAGGGAACGGGAACACAAACGTATGTAACTACAGTGATATCTACATGTTTGCAAGACTTGAGAGGATGGTTGGACTCGGACCTACTGTACAAATACACCACTCTGATGCAAGAATTCTAGGGATCATGTGACAGGATGGATGACAGACACCGCATAGACACTGCATAGTCTCTTACCTATACCTCGTTTGAGCAATGTCCAGCACAGAAAGCAACTCGCTATCAAACAGGTCAGGATCACGGTCATCATGCCGTTCCATCAGGGGTGTGGAAACAAGCATTGTGCCGGGTGGCAAAGGCAAAGGCAGCTCGAATCGTTCAACAGGCCGAACATCATGGACTCCAGCTGAAATTGATGAATTCATCAAATTGATTGTATCCTACCATGCATCAGCTGGAGACAACAATTTCAAGGAGGAGACCTTCAACAAGGTCGCATCAGAACTGAACAAAAAGTTCCCTTCCCAATGGGTGCTGAAGATGAGCAAATCTTGCCGATCACAGTGGGGAAATGCACGTTTTCACAACATTTCATCGCTATATATCACCTATTGACATGTATTCTATTGGAATCGAAGATCAAGAGTGAACATACACTCGTCAGTCAGATCAGAGGGGCATCTGGCTTTCACTATGATGATGTCAAGGGGGCTATGGTTGACAATGCCACTCAAACAGCATGGGATGGCTTTTGTAAGGTACATAGGGCGCCCAATTGGAAACTTTTTTTTTTTTCAGCCTAATCAAAATTTTCAGTCACATCCAGGTGCAACGAAGTATGAGAATAATCTGTGGCCCTACTGGGATGATGTGTCCCCACTTATGTCTATTATCCCCAAGAGAACACACCTCCATCATCCCGCGGGGACCCAGTCAAAGCGAAAATGAAACAGACCTTCTGCAGACACGGCTGCTGTCCCCCATCAGTCAACGAGTGGCATCCCTATGAACCAGTTGGCCAAGATGACTGTTCATGACACTGGTTCAATTTCCTCTGGCTCCATTCCTTCTGAACCCAGGCCAGATCCAAATTTGATTCCCTCTGGCTCCATTTCTTCCATACCAGATCCAAATTTGATCCCCCCATCCGTGCCATCTTCATCTTTTTCCTGCCCCCCACAATCCACTATCTCTATGGCATCAACTAGGATGATGTCGAGTATCAGCCAGAGGAAACAGGTGGGCAATGTCGCTGGATCTGCTGGATCAGAAAGAAAGAGAAAGGCAGAGAGCCCGTTGGATCACATGCTGGGACGGAAAGTTCAGCAAAACGATCTTGCCCGATGTCTGCGACCGCACAAGCCCAAACTAACGGGGCTAACGCATTGGAAAAACTATCCACTTTCTTCAATAATGTAGATCCCACAGCCCTGTTCGAATGTGTCTCTCTCACCTCATTAGGACTTCCACAAACGCATCTGCAGCTCCCCCCACATATTCCACCAACTCAATCCTTCAACAACGACTATATCAAGCAAGCTGCGGAAGCACTTATGACATTCAAACTCACTCCGTTGGAGAACAATGACCTTGCAAATTACATGAGCGACCCACAGAATGAAACCCGTATCAGATTTTTCCTCAAATTTGATGTGCCATCACACGACCTGTGGATCAAGAACACACTGGCTGAAATCAAGGCCAAAAAGGACTGTGATATGGAACGGGTGAATATGTAGCGAGTAGCACCATCAATGTACATGACCCAAACATTTGTAGTACGACAATCACAGTATTGATATGCAGGCTGACCGAATGGCTGTCATGTGATCTCCGGCGCTAAGCAAAGTTGACGAATCAGCCGAAGTTGTTGTGGGTTAGCCAAAGTAATATTGGCAATGTGGACAAGACCTAAGACTTCTGCTGGAGGAAGCCAGTTTGGAGTGAGAGAGTTTTCTAGTTCAACATGGTGAGGAGCATTTGGAGGAAAATGAGTTCGCTGCAAGATTTCAAACCCTTGGAAATGTACTCGTGTCATGAAGGTGTCTTCATACGTCTCGACTGGGAAAGCCCAGCCAGCACCTTCATACGCCTGCACAATCAACTTGTCATGATACATGAACAAGTTAACCAGATGCATGGCTTGCACACTGGTCTTGCATGGCCTGATTTGGAAAGAAAGGCACATGCGGTCTGAGGTATTAGCCTCAATCCGATCTAATGGGGGTAGGCAGTGGGACTGGTAATGAGGGCCCACCATCATCACCCACCGCGCTCCGTCTTTGAGAGTTTTGAGTATTTTCCGCATGCATGTTGTCTCCGGAAGTGTGACCTCCTGGGGGGTTAGGAAGCATGCGAACATTATCTCCACTATGTCTTGTGGTGGGGCTTGGAATTGTGCTCCTGGAACATGACGAAGCTCTGTGAGTCTCCCGTCCCAGACCTTTGCAAATGCGAAGTTGTCCTGTTGGTATATCGGTGGGTAGACGGGGACTGGGAGCTCGGTAACGGGCATGTTGACTAATAGGAATAGTCGCTTCTTCGGGTGATGAGGTCGGTGAGGCCGGGCTAGTAGCACGAGTTGCCCAAGTAGAATCCAAGTTTATTCAGAATGGATGCTGTAAGTGACCAACTGGAAGGAAAAGAAAAGGAACTCAGTGATGCTCTTGAAGAGATGCCTCAGGACCTTGGCATAGAACCGTGATTCCTTCTTCATGGTGCGACTTGCAATACTCTCCTACCTCCAAAGGATACTGGCAATGGGGACAAGGGACATGGAAGGGGACACCGGGTGGTACGATTCGAGTGTCATCGGGAGTATGAATGGGAAGTGGGGGAATTGATGAAGCAAAAGTTTCAACTTCTTCAATACTTACTGCTTGACTTGTGGGTCTCTCTTGAGGTTCAAGAGGGGTCGTCCTAAGGGCCACGGTCAAGTAGTAAGAATGGTTTCCACCTGCTAGACTCAAAGGCAAAGTGTATGAGGCTGGTCCTGTATGACAAAACATCATCTTGCCTGTGAGGCAAGAGATGTGGATCGAGTCATTGTCTCTAGTCGCTAGATTACCCAGTGCTAGGTTGAATGCAAAAGTGATCAAGTAATTGACTTGGATCAAGAAGTAAAGCAACCAAGTACCAGCGCGCCACGAAGGAGGCATCAAGAATTCAATAAGATAGACTCCTTGTTAGAGCGAGGCTCATAACCTAATGAGATCACAAGGACCTCATTTGCACAGGGACAGGAAGGGAGTAAGATCCTAGTGGAGACTTACTAGGAAGCTGGTAGTCTTGGTTACGACAAAGAGTAGCAGTGAGGTTGAGTGGGAGTGATCTCAGAGCAGTGATGATGAGGAAATGAGAACAAGATAGTTCATTATTGAGACTGGCTGTAAGGCCAGTCTTATATACTGCCCAATACTGTTTGTACATGTGTATGCAGTAGGATATAAAAAGATACACAGCCCTGATAATCGATAAGAGGGATAAAGGCCATTGGCCGATAAGGTGTATCCTAATAATGGTATCATATGGTGTCAGAATGACATATCGAGATCACTAGGACCTCGATTGTGCAGGGACAGGAAGGGAGTGCAATCCTAGTGGAGACAACAAAGGAGTAACTTGAGCATAGTGGAAGTGAGCTCAGAGTACTGATGATGGGGGAATGAGAACAAGATAGTTCATTGTTGAGACTGGCTGTAAGGCCAGTCTTATATACTGCTCTGTACCTGTTTGTACATGTTTTGCAGTTAGATATAATCAGATACACAGCCCTGATAAACGATAAGAGGGATAAAGGCCATTGGCTGATAAGGTGTATCACAATAGTGGTATCATATGGTGTCAGAATGACGCCATAGATAAGAGATAAGAGTCTAGACCCATGATGTCATAACGACATCATAGATAAGGGTCTGGACCTTTGTAATATGAATAGCATGAAGGGGGATCATGTGAAAATGACTCTAGAACCTGGTATCAGGATAAGAAGATCCGAATAAGAAATACCAGGATTCCCGACAGTGCACATCCCCAGTTTATCGCCCATTCAATCAAAGACCCAGCGACAGACTGCACATAGCTCTTTCCACTGTTGGGAATCCTGGTATTTCTTATTCAGATTTTCTAATCCTGATACCAGGTTCTAGAGTCATTTTCACATGATCTCTTTTTACACTATTCATATTACAAAGGTCCAGACCCTTATCTATGACGTCATTATGACATCATGGGTCTAGACTCTTATCTCTTATCTATGGTGTCATTCTGACACCATATGATACCATTTACCCTTGGCACCAGTTTTGGGAGATTCTCACAACCTTCAGGGGGGCATCCGTTGTAGGGTGCAATCCCCCTAAGAGGTCGATCCACCACTGGTGGTTCCCATATATGACCCAATTGGGATTTTCCCACCCTGTGCCACCACACGTCAACCATCCTCGCCACCATCCGCAGTCAACACTCCTGCATCATGAGGCTCAACAACCATCCCCCAACCATCTCTAGCGACGATATGCAATCCAAAGATGCTCAACAACCGTCTATCCACCATCTTGCAACCATCACACTCCAAACACCCTAAGCATACACAGACCAGGCCATGTGTTCATTGTCGCCATGACTACTGGGAGGTGTGGAGAGTGTGCAGTCTAGCTTGGCCTATTTGGACTGCAAATGGGATGCCTTCTCAAATTTCTGCTCGCTGAGCAGTCATTTGGATGCATGGGTACGCCCAAACGTCCCCTTCTGTCATCTTCTGATCATGTCATACTTGCAATGGCTTGCCCCTTGGCTGGCCAATACCAATGGCCATCTTCTTTGTCATGTTTTCCCCCCTGTCTGTATCCGCATCACCTGATTGTTGTATTTGCTCACCGTCTCTCATAGCTTTGGTCATGAAATCTTTGCTATCATTTGTGGTTTAGTCTGGGGTGTTTTGTGGATCGAAAGCAACCTTCCTATGTGGTGTGTAGTTCGCATCCTTCATAGACATCACAACTAGGTTTCACACTTAGCTACTCAAATAGCAGCAATCAAACTATTGTGAACAAGAGCAACAAAAATGCATCAACAAAAGCACAGCAGACCAACATCCCAGAGAGCAACCATGAGACCCAACTGCAACACATGACTCACAAGTGACAAGAAACGAGTGACAAGAAACAAATGGCCAGCGGGCAGGTATTTAGACAACACAATCCAAGAGGACTATGAAGCGGCATCCTGAGGATGCCTCTTGACCCTGTACCACCACCATCCCCCGTGGAAAACACCACAAGGAGCCCCCTCACTGCTGCGACTCCCTTGTTCCCTGCATTATCCGCCTATCAGACATAGGAAAGTGCTACCATGCATTCCTGAAAGGGACCTTCCGTGTCTGCTACTCTCCTCCTGCTGTTCCCAGCGCAATGCTCAAGTCCTTCTCCACCCACCCATTCACATGGTCTTGGACCACCAAGGCCAGTCCCAACATAGGAAAAACCTTCTCCGTCCCAACCATCTCCATTGCATGCAATAAGGATGCCAGCTGGGCTGTCCAATGGATGGTGTCTCTATTCCAGTCATTCAAGTCCCACCTCGACCCTGAGGCTCTGGACCCAGAGATGGGTCAGGTCCTCCCAGCCTTCGTAAAACTGTACCAAAGCAATATGCTACTGCACTTCCACAGTCAGTTAACAATCCCCGCTCACACCATTCTGAAGGCTGGAGTCCCCCCCATCCCTCCTCACTCCTCTGCTTCCCCCCCCACCCTCCGGCCCTGACCTCAGGTGTGAGATAGCGGAACTCCGTGCCGAGTTGAACTCTC
>JBBPQQ010000698.1:0-10064 GCA_038092595.1 Boletus subdepauperatus | reverse complement strand
ATGGGAAGCTAGCTACTCTGCATGCCATGGAAGCATGGTCAATCCAATGGTCATTGGTCATACCTGACTGAGGTGGACCAGGGGAATTCCATGACAGTAAAAGAGTAAAATGTTCTATTGGTGAAGAGGTATTGAAAAATGGCAGGGCTGTTGTCAATGAGGCCACCAGAGGTGAAGTCATGGGATTCAAATAAGACCAGAGTGCAGAGGTGCCAGCCTGTGTGATATAGCCCATGAACTATCACTAGATGAAGCTATGGTGAAAGGTAAGAGGATAGCAGCTGGAGTGCTCATGGGAGTGCTCAGTGGCCCCACAAGAATTGGCATCGTCTCTGTTGGGGATTGGACTGTGTGATGCTTGAAGTATGGTTGGCAGCAAGAAGTACAAATTGAACAGAAGTTTGGTGGATTATCAGACTATATGATGGCAATACATGAGATTTGGACTGGTGGCAAGCCTTCAAAATGAGTGCCTACCATTACAAAACAGCAATTTGTTTTCCAGGGCATGCTCATGTTTAAGATGAGAGCATGCACATTCATTGGGTCCGGGCTGTAAGTACAAAAGTCAGCAGGCATGCTCAAGCAATCAAGTTGTGAATCTTGCCAGTAAAAGCAACTCCCAAAATGTATTACTCACCCCCATATGAAGAAAACCAGTACAGCCCCACTGGCAGCAGTGCAGCGAGTGCAACATGAGATTAGTGAATCTAAGTTATTGTGAAAATGTGTGAGTCAGGGACACTTGATGTTCAGTAGTCCTGGTCAGTATCAAGAGTGAGCAATCCTGCCTTTCGGGCTCTCTGGCGCATGTGTGATGGGCCTGT
The DNA here is from genome assembly GCA_038092595.1 of Boletus subdepauperatus. Taxonomy (NCBI): domain Eukaryota; kingdom Fungi; phylum Basidiomycota; class Agaricomycetes; order Boletales; family Boletaceae; genus Boletus; species Boletus subdepauperatus. The sequence goes on along the minus strand of JBBPQQ010000698.1, from coordinate 9,237 downwards.
GTGCTGACCTATACTAAACCAGTTTGATGCATGAATCATGAGTTCTTGTATAAGTACTTGTATAGTACTTCCATACACTTGACCCGAGATTTGATATTTTGCCCCTTTCCCACAGTCCAAATCACTCCAAAATCTAGGGCTACATACCGCCTAGTATGAACTACCTCCCAGTATTTTTCCTTATTTTTACATTTACCAGTTGTGGAGAAATTAAATAGTTCCTCCAACCATATCTCTGTTACTACCAATAGCTACATATGTACCTACTGTATCTATTGTTTAATATCTTGTACTAGCTTAAGTACCCAAGCAGGAGTTGGTCATGTGACCTGTCTGAGTCATTATAAGTTATTGCCAAGCCTACAGGCCAAAGCCCATGATTACCAAGCCACTGACTTGAATCTGGCAATTGGACTTGGCATTTGTAAGCTTTCTCTTGGCCTTTGACAGCTTTTCCTTGGCATTAGTCCACTTTCTACATAGCCTGACCTAGATAGGAAACTACACAGCCTCATGTATTTACACATAAAAGAAGAGCAGATCAGGCCCCAAAACAGATGTGCATATACAGGTGTGCTTAGAATACTCTATGAGCATCCAAGGACAGTCTCTGCTTAGGAGAAAGAACTCCCTAGTAGACACTTACCAGCTGAACTCACCACAGGAAACCCAAGAGAGGCCCTTGTGTGATTCCCACCCCCAAACTAGATATATCCACTGTTAGGTTAGGACACTAGGAAGAAAACCCCATGAGGGCAATTAAAGGGAATAGATCCCCAGCAGTAGGAACCTGTTGGTTCACTATACTTGCTGCCCACTCTAGGAGATAAGAGGTAATGAACCAATCTGAGTGACTAAGTGACATGTGTGAACCTACCTTGCAGTTGATCTGCAAACTTACAACAACCCAACATCCAGACATATCCCCAGATTACCAGCCACAAAGCAGTTGTAGATGTAACATTCCTACATTACTGCTGTGCAAAACTCAGCATCTATCTAAACTGCCTTTCTGGATGCCTAATTCCCAGAAACACTTTAGTAGATTCAAATCACCTGATCTTCTCAATGAACTCAACCTTTGCTACTAGTAATCACAAGACTTACTAGAGCCATCTGTGTGCTTGACCATTAGTACACCACCATACAAACCAGACCTCAAGAGGAGCTTTCTAGCCAAATTGATTCCCCCAGCTATCATTGTAGATCAATGAACCACCCATGTTACTGGTGAGACTAAGCTACTCACCAACTCAATGCTCCTTGATTGTGTGTGTTGATTTGTCTAGGAGAAATTACATTTCCCTAGCTTATAGTCTGTCATCCATGAAAGCTTAGGCAAGTTGTCTGGGGAACTATTTCAGTTCTGAGTTGTCCTTGCTTAGAAAGATGACAGCATGACTCAATTTTCATCCAAAATCAATTGAAAAAAAGGGTTGGGATCAAACAAGGATATGGCATTGACAAAACTGAAAGCACATAGTTGCTGAGACAAAAACAAGAACAAAGCACAAATCAAAAGTGCTGGTGCTTTGAAAGCAGATTTGATGCAGGGAAAGTAGGGGTAGGGGCTGAAATCAGAGTGAAAAGGAAAAGGAAACACAAATGTTAAACTCAAAAGAATGATGAAACTGCATAAATAATGTTTAGGTGAAATGGGAAATCCAACTGTTTTTGTTTGCTCCCACCCCTCATATGCATTATATTACCATCATACACCAATCTCCTCACACATACTCACCATGACTCAGGGTCCACATTTCAACACTAACTTAACTTTATGGCTGAGGTACTTCATTAACTCAAACTGGTGAAGAATGATGTTGATATTGATATGTAAAACCAATGATGTGACAAGGCTCTGTCAATACGCATCACTCACAGATCCACCCCACACTACTATACATGTGGTTGGATGACTGGCCAGGCTGTATGTGGCTTGCTTGTTCAAAGATTTCTGAACATCTGCACTCCAATCATGGCATCAGAGGTCCAGACAAAGTACAACTCATGTGCTGCTGGAACAGTTTCTTTGCTGGAATAAAGAAAGAGAGCTTAATGAGACACCTCAATGAGAAATACCTTGAAATCAAGTATACATGCCCAAACTGCCCCACACAGTTCACCCGTGACTATATATTGTAAAACCATGTGTTGAAGAAGCACTCAATTGGTTGAGTGATACCTGCCTGTGAGTGGTCCTTTTAGCATTCCCTTCCAAAACAACATTCATATATTCCTACAGGGGTGTATAGACAGAGATCTGATCTGTATAGTTCTTTAAGCTGTTAGTAGGTTATACCATGACCCCTTTGGATTGATGTAGTATTAATGTGTATATGTCTATATACCTAATTGACCTCACATATCTTAGTGCTCCTATTACTGCAGTTATCAGATTCATTTCCAACCACAAACCAGTAGGAGTGTTCCTTGGCAAGCTACGTCATGCCCCTAAATGTGTCTGCACAGCTTGCATGGCAAAATCTCTTATGATCATGTTACAATTGGTTTTTCCACCCTCCCAGTCATGAAGCTTGGACTGTATTCCATATCGCCTTCCCTCAAGAGTTTTTGGTAACTCGTAGATGCCAGGGGATTATTTTGATGTTTGTACAATGATAGAATGGTCCGTCATAATCATTTGATCTACCCTGGAACAAGGTGTTGTGACTAAAGGTTAATTTATCCATTGGTGTGATTCAGAGTTGGGTTATTGCACCTCAAATAAACCAAGTTGACTCCTTTGAATGACTGGTGGAAATTGTGCAACATAATCTTGTCCATGTACTAGAACGTGTATGGGTTGGTCCATACCCTTTAGGGAAAGTCATGATTTGTGCCTTTGTAAGTACTACACCATACTAGGGATTGATTCAATGACCAACAGTCTTAATCTCCATGCTCTTGACCCCATATGTCTGAGATAAAACAATCAAAGGTCAACACACCAGTGCCATCAACTGTCTAGTGTTTTCTCCCCATGCAGATTAAATGGCGAGCATCAGTGATGACTGTAAGCTTGTCATATGGAATGTTGTTAGTGGAACAGTGGCATGCATTATCAATACTCAAAACCCAGTCCTTTCACTCACACGGGATCCTCACTACCATTTTATCATTGTATTTGGGTGTGAAAATGGTATTGCTGGTATGCTGAGTGACTTTGAGGTCAGTGGCACTCTATTATATGCATGGGCTTTGATTGAATGATTATCAGGATCCATGATCTGCACATCCTGTCACCACAGGAACAAAATTAGTTGTGTATTGCCTTGATGTTGATCCTATTTCAGGAAAGCTTGCAATTGGGGTTGATCCAGGAGTGAATCAAGTCATGGCTGACTCTGAAATCACTTGTCCCTATTTATGGCCAGGAAATTCACACACATACTCCTTCCACTTCTTCATCCTTGTCTCCCACTTTCACCATACTACCACTACCACTCCCACTCCCTTAGATAGACTAGTGTAGTAAAATTAACAGTAATAATCAATAATGTAATGTAGTAGTCTCATCAATCCATGTCCAAGTGCAACTTAAGTCACCATACCTATGGGACAAGAAATAAGCAAGAAAACAACTGACTGACATGCGTTACCATGCTGTTCCAGAACAATAGGTGATGATGATATGTGGTATGATGCTGGCAGATCCCCTTGAAGTTACAAGATGAGTACTCAAGTTCTTCATCTTATTGTTCACACTCATTGAATTAATGCTCAGTAATACTCATCTTTCCGCCAAGCAGACAATTGGGATTGACATACTTATACCATAAAGCATGTCAGGCCATACTTCAAACATCTATAATTTGCCCCACCTAGCACTATAACTGTTGAAACCATTGCAATGGGAAACTCTATTAGTCAAGTTTTTAACTTCCAACGTATTCTTGAAGTGGATCAATCATATTGATTGGAAATAGCTGATGGTTAAAGCTCTATTGTAGATGCTGGATGCTCTCCACCTGTTGTCATACTCCTGGCCTCTTTCCCTCACCATACACTAGGCATTATTAAATCATGCACTTGCTCATCTTATCCTCTAGCTTGACATTGAAACAGTTGTTATTGATCTGGCATTGGTGGGTGAAAATCTCTCACTCAGAGAGCGACAGAATGAAAACCCTGATATTCACAAGGTGCAGCCCATCTTCTTCCATTATAGTGAAATTCACATCAAATTCCAGTCCTTGGGGAAGACCTTTGATGGCTTCTTCAATGTAAGTCCCTCCGAATATTCCTCTACTAGCACAATCGTCACTTCTCTCCCACTTGACCACTTCGACACCCTTCCATTGGAGGGTCCCTTTGTCAGTCCTCTGCCACCTTCATTTCAATACAAGCGCAATCACAAGAATGACTTTACCAACCATTCCTCATCCAAATGCTGTTGTCTTGCTTGCTCAGTCTTCCAGGCAATCTCCTCAAGCCAGTTGACTTCTCCATTCACTGAGCTCAAGCAGAAGCAGGAAAATGACATTTTTGACAGTTTACGTTCAAAACGCCCCAACCTTGGCTTACCACCCCTTCCAGAACCGAGTGCCCAGCCATCTTCAACTCAATACAGACCCTCCCTCATCCAAACACTGTTTTCCTATTCACTAGCTCTTCCAGGCCATTGCCTTGAGCCAGTTGACCAACCCATTTAGTGAGCTCAAGCAGAAGTGGAAAGATAACAACGTTGAAGGTTTCTCTTTGAAAAGCCCTGGCCTTGGCTTGCCACCCCCTCCAGAACTGAGTGCCCTGCCATCCTCAACTCAATACAAGCACAAACACAAGGTTGACTCTACTGACCCTCCCTTATCCAAATCCCCCTTTCTTGTTCACTCACTCTTCCAGGCCATCTCTTCACACCAGCTAACCACCCCATTTCCCTCTGAGCTCAAGTAGAAGCAGGAAGATGACAATGTTGAAGGTTCCCCTTTAAAATCCCCTGACCTTAGCTTGGCACCCTCAATACAAGCACAAATGCGAGGTCAATTCTACCAACTCTCCCTTATCCAAACCTTTTCTCGCTTGCTTACTCTCCTGGGTCATATCCTCTAGCTCAACAACTTCTGTAACTTGCCTCTTACCTTGTAAATCCGAAGTGAGCAACTCAAAAAATTCTAATGCTTCCACTCACCCCAAAAATAGGTTCAAACATCAATACTTATACTCCCTAACAAACTTCTTGATGAGATCATAGCCCATCTAGATACTGACTGTTTGAAGGCTGCAACAAAGTATCTGTACTTTTCAGAGAAATCTCAGGTCCCTGCTTTCTCACTGCTGTAGTATTCAAGCCTTCCAAGTATTGGTTCTCAGTTGAGGGAAAGGATATGGTGGGGCTTCTGGTTTAGAGACACTTGACATTATTTGTGCCTCTGGAAAACATCCTTTTCAGTGCCAGCAACAATGCGCATCTACATGCCCTCAATATTCTTTTGCAAACCCCACAGGCAGCCAATAAACTTTGCATTTGTCTTATTTGCAGGAACTCCATTTCACCCCCCTTCATTGCAATGGTCATGAAGACTATGATAGATTCTGGATGTTGCCACCTATCATTTGCTCACTCCTTCCTGACTCTAACCCCCAACCGCATGCATGTCAGATTCCCAAAGACCCCCTATCCTTTCTCCAGCAACCTGGAGACTTTTTGGGTCAACAGCCACCTGGCTTTTTCTCACTCTCTCATCCCTTTTATGATTGGTGTCCTCCATTACTTGCCACTTAGAGACCTCTCCCTCCAAGGCACAGGCCTCAGTCACACTATGTGGAGCAAACTATTATCCTCATTAACCTTTTCCCAGCTGGCCAATCTCAAGTTGAACTGCACATGTCCTATGAAGACTACCTTGGACTTCCTGAGACATCATTTCACCCTCCATAGACTCACTCTTCCCAGCTTTGGAAACGTGATGCAGAAGCATGTTGCATGCTACCCTTCCATCTATCTCTCTTCCTTAAGCCATCTCACTGGACCTCCAGCATACATGTCTGCACTCATGAGGCACTTCCAGAATACCAACGCAGTGCAGTCACTCAGTTACTGTAACCCTCACAGCTGCACACACAATGTCACCATTCATTTCTCAGGTGCTGAGTACCACTCATCACTTTGAAAATCTGATTCATCTTGAGATCACTTTTTGGAGCTCTGAAAGTATTGCCAAGGAAAGTTTCCCGTTTCCTGATTGCAAAAGATGTGTCAGCTATGCTGTAAATTGATGATTTCTGGTTTGTCAAGGGCATATTACATAATCACACAAGCTTTACTGTGGAGTTCTTTGCACTGTCACACCCCAGTCTAGTACTTCATACTCGAGACTGAGTTTAACTTGTCTGCTCATTAGCCCAATTTTCTTCACAGAACAAAAGGTTATAAGCTTCAAGCTCTAATTAGCTTTGAAATGCCTTCTGCATCAGCTTGAGCAACCACTCTGTCAACCTCGTCCACCAAGCCGAGCCAAGGCTCAAGTCGGCTCTATGACATTCCATCCCTTAAGAACAACAGTACAAATTTCCAGACATGGAAATATCGTGTCTTGATGGTCCTTGACATCCGGGGACTAATGGGAGTAGTGGATGGATCCGAAATGAAGCCTGATGCATCCGCCCCGCTGTCACTAGCAAACTGGATGAGCCAAGACAAGGAAGCATGTGCCCAGATCACACTTACCTTGAAGGACGAACCATTAAATGGTGCTCTATACACTACAACAGCTGAAGAACCCTGGAAAAAGCTCAACAAGTGTTACAAGGGAAAAGGTCACCAGACCATAGCATACCTCATTGGTGATCTATTCTGTGGAACCCTATCTGACGAGTCTGAGCTGGAACCACAACTTAATCTCATGCGACAGAAGGCCTATATGCTGAAATCACTCTCGCTTGTGGCCATAGCCATCATGATATCCCTTTCAACCTTGTATTCAACTCTCCAAACTATCTTAATGTCCACAGCAGACAAACTCTCCATCAATGCTGTAGTCTCACAGGTTCTTCTTGAAGAAAAGTCCCAAAAGATGACACAGTCAGTGCTTCTCGTGAAAGGACCTAATTCTCAGAAGTTGAGCAATAAGTCAAGGGAGAAAGAAGATGAGAAGAAAAGGAAGAAGTGCAAACACTGTGGAAAAATGCATGGTGGTGAATGTTGGAAGAAGATGGCTGAAGACACTGCTGCAAAGATTGCAGCACCAGCTACTTTGAACAAGAAGGACAAATCTAAAGATTCAAAGGAGAAGTCAGAGCTTACAGCATGGGTTGCAAGCATAATATCACATGATGCACCTCCAATACAGCTCTTTATGGCAAAGCAATCCAATGACTCCACCTACCCTTTCGAATGGATCATTTACTTGGGCACATCTGCCAACATGGCATGTCATTGCTCGTGGTTTATGACGTTCTGCCCTCTCGTACCACCACAACCAGTCATTATTGGCAATGGTCACTCCATATTTGCAACAGGCATTGGATGAGTTTGCATAGATATCAACATTGGAGACAAAAAGATGTGTGAGATGATCCTACAAGATGTCTATTATATTCCAAAACTAGATGGCAACTTGCAGTCAGTACCACATCTAGCCAGCAAGAAATTTACCATATCTTTTGGTAAAACTGAATGTCACATCTCCAAAGACAATGTTCTTGCAGCTTTGGGATATAAGCGAAGTTCACTGTATATCTTCCATGCCATCCCTCAAGTATATGAAACTGCTCATGTTGTCCATGGGCCATTGCCCTACCTTGATCCAAATACAGCACTTCAAGCACACATGGTGAAAGCAGCTGCATCCAAAGCCTCATGAGAGACTTGGCACCAGTGACCAGGTCATGTACACTTCAATTCCATGAGCAAGCTATTCCAAAAGGAAATGGTCAACAGAATGGAGATAATTGGCATGATGACACATGATGAAACATGCAAGCCATGTCTCAAAGGCAAGCAGCACCGTGAGCCAATAGCACAGGAGTCAATGGTCAAAAACCCACATCTTCTGCACTGCACATACATAGAAGCACGCAAAATTTCATCCTTGCACTCCCAGTACCTGTGGTCGATCTTCTGGGATAGAGTGCGGAGATCCGCAATACTATTGGGCTTGCCTTGATGAGAGATCTCGTCTTTGATCCGGTCGGGAAGTCCATTGTAGAAGCTCCTGCAAAGAGCTCCGTGACCCCAATCTTGGACTTGGCTTGCCAAGCGGTTCCATTCTACGATGTATTTAGTGATCCTTTGACCATCATGCATCTGCAGTCACTTGAGTTGAGCTTCCGCATCAGCCACGAGGTCGTGCAGACCAAAGTTAGTTTGGAGTTCATAAAGGAAGTAATCCCAATGGTCCATCCATAGGGGTCAGAGAGCTGGAGCTAAATCTCCGAGCAGGTCAGGCTCGAAGTACTCGAGCGTGACACCCTTTAGGTAGGACTGGGCAAATGTTACCCTAGCCCTGTCCTTTCAGAAGGACTTTGGGTTTGCTTGGAAATTGATCTCGCATCGAATGACGAAAGGACGGAGTTTCTTGGATTGGACCCATCGAATGGATCCAGTTCCTGCACCTTGGTCTTTGGACCGTCGGTGTTCCGTTTCTGTCAGAGTGCTTCTCTGGTTAGGTTCCTAATTGCGTCAGTGAGTTGTGCAAAGGGTTCAAATGCAAGAGGAACATTGTTAAGGTCATCTTCGGGATCATTGCCCCCAAAGTTCTGTTTGGTATCGGAAGTTGTAGTATTGGAGGAGTTGTTGGGAGAATTGTCGGGATCATCACCATTGCCATCGTCACCACCACCACCTCCAGGGACCGGAGTGTCGGGGCGTTCATCGCCGTAGAGGTCATCATCATCGGGGATTACTTGAAAACGAGGTCTGTCCAGAGACTGCTCTTGCGGTAACAGATTTAAAGGTGACAACAGAGCAGGCAACCATGCTTGCGAGATTGATGGTGGGGCTCATTGGGTCAAGCTGATTAACTCACCAGGGATACTTTGAGAGCTGCCATAGGCAGTCTGTAGTACACGAGCGCAACAAGAGGTTCTTGTGGTTTGAGTAGGCATGGTTGAAGATTAGAACTCGACAAGTGCAAGTTCATATATACTGTCAAGTCCAGGTCCTCCGGGCTCAAGCCCAATGGAGGAAGTGGTAGGGAGATGGAGGTTAGTCACAGAGGTGGACCAGAGGTCCAACGGAGATACGAGAATGGGGGACTTAGTAAGGACTTGGTGTAGACTTGTGTGTCATGCCCT
>JBBPQQ010000697.1:0-10069 GCA_038092595.1 Boletus subdepauperatus | reverse complement strand
CTGAGCATTCACGTTCCCTCGCGTGTCCCATCACCCCCTCCACCTCCACCTCGACCGCGTCGTCTGTGTCAGATAACCGGTCTCACGAGAAGTCCGTGGGTGCCTCATCGCCGCATTCAGAACCAGATACTCCAGACACCTCCCGCTCATCAGATCACGGGGCTCCCGATATCGAGCTGCCCGGTTTGAACTCACCTTCAATCATACCGATCCTTGCCAAGGTAGAATTTGATATTGACAGACGAAAAGCTACTTGGTATGAGCCTTGGGTGCGAAGTCGACGTATGAAGAGGACGGAGAGCCGTTCCAGTCATCGTTCTGATTCTCAATCACGTACTCTCGGTTCGAGTAGCTCAGCGGATGAGAAACGAGCTCCGTATGGCCTCAAATTGGTGCAGAGAATGCAGAAACCACCATTTTTGCGGTCTCAGGATGACTTCGATGAAGGGGAACAGCTTAGTAATGGGGAGTATGCACCTCTCTCAGAATCTCCGGACGCCGATGCAGCTGCACGCACGACTTCTACTATGGGACATGACCCGCTCGGGGATGTGTTTGGTACCGATGCCGAGACCTGGACGGAAATCCATACTGAATCAGACGGGGTGAGACGGAAGGCCAATAATCCTAACGTGGTAGACCTCGCATTGGATGCAACGTCACTTGCCACTCTTCCTGAACAGAGACAAGAGGATGGTGGCGAAGCAGACGATGTCGACGAAGTTCGGGATATCATACGACGAATGTCACGCCCCCCTCTCAGTGTATCGATTCCAAATCCCACCGAACTCAAACGGAGGTCGTCACCTTCCACTGTTGCTGGAAAGCGACCTATGCCCCCTCCTTTGGTCCTTGTCCCCAAATCACCAACCAACGACTTGATAGAGGGAGTGACGGACACTTCAGATTTCCGCAACAAGGAGGGTTTGTCTCTTGAGTTAGAACAAGAGTATCGGCGATCGCGGAACCACGGGGAAGAGAAACGAGTGGGCACTGTGTTTGAAGACCTGGACCTTGGTTTGGATTTGGGGGACGATGATGAAGAGGTTTGGCACCTATCCCCTTGCTTTGCCTCTGGACTGACCACGCGTTACTGCAGTACGATGAGAATGACCCAAACGACCGACGGCGAAGTCAATATCTCATGAAAGCGAAACTGGATGAGATCGAAAAGGTAAGCGTCATCAAAGTATTAGCCAGGGGTGTACCCTGACAAGCGATTTTAGACCCTTGCTCAATTCTCACCCCAACAATTGAAGACAGCAACTCTGGATGAGGATTCGACGATGATACATCATCGCAACCTCTCAACTGCATCACAGTCGCGCACACCAGCCCCAGCCGGGTACGTGTTATCTCTGACCATTTCTTTCCGTGTCTAAAGGCTCCAGAAGGCCAGCTGCGAGTCCCTTACATAAAGCATGGCCATCTGTCCCGTATGCCTCAATGACCGACACAGTCAATGGTTCTCCTACGCAGTCTGCGGATCTACCCCCTTCACCACCGACACTGGCTTTGAATGGCGTTTCCACTGGTGCTCCCAAGGCTTTCATGCCCGCATCTAGCCCTTCATCTACTGTACCGACGGAAAGCCAACGACGCCGAGAACTCGAACAAGCCATGTACCCGGCAACGATATCTTCCCCTTCCCGCCAAAGAAACATCGCCTCCGATTCCCCGATTCCCCTCTCTCCAGATCCATTTGGTCGTCACCCATCTTTCTATGAAATTGACGCGGCTCCTATGCATAGCTATTGGGATCCCGTGGAGCAAAGGTTCTCTCATGAACCTCCCGGCCCAAGAGCATCAATAGACGAGGGTTCAGGGTCACTCAACTTGACTCCCTCGAGCCGCTTTTCCGCTGACTCGTCGAGTGTAGTAGACCCGGACGACCAAACCACCAAGTCGACTGCACCACTTGTCAGCGTGAGAGGTCTGAAGAAGTTGTGGCGCAGGAGTAAACCATCATCTAGTACTCTGCCTCAACCACCGACACCTGGACGGCCTTCCTTCCAGATCTCCAGTTCCCCGCACCCGCCTACCCCCACTGACCAACTCATGACACCACCAATTCCGAACGCGATCGCGAGAGGCTCGAATGGAAAGGTGCACCCGGGCCAGCTGCAGTTTGATCAGGAATCGTCATATCCATCGTACCCATTGAGACCCTCCCTTTCAGGCTCTCGACCAAATTCACCAATTGTCCTCCTAAATGCTCCACTTCAAGAGAAACCAGGGTTTCGTAAATCCATACTGAAATCTTGGAAGTCTGTCGCTGGTGGGGGGCCACAGCAATCAACGAATGGGTCCGAGCCTCGGAAATACTCTGAGCGACCTGTCTCCAATGAGACGATCAAGGCGAGACGACCGAGTGTCCTAGATGGTAGTATACCACCCAGTCCTCAACTTCCAGAACAGTATCTTCCATCGAACCACATTCGAACTGGGAGCAACTTCCTCGAGCACCGGAAGTCTGCCACGCGGTTAAGGATGGGTCCGAGTCATCACCACTCATCAGCATCACACGACCTATTATCGGCGGTTCCACACGCACGGTCCCCTGTCATCGTGCAAACACCAGGGTCTGCATCCTCGTCTCAATCACAACTCACAACCCTTTCCCGAGACTCATACGCGGAAAGCCTGGAGACGTCCCAGTTCGAGGTCGTCCCTTCCCCAAAAGTCCATCCAAATCTGACATACCCGTATCTGGCACCCGACCACGAGTAGCCAGCCCTTCATATTTGGTTTGTCCTTATTTAATCTATTACGATACATTTGGTGGAACGCGACCAACGTTATTGCAAGATCATATCCGCTGACATTTCCCGATGATTGGACGTTGATAATTTACAAGGCCGATTCCTTCACCTCTACCTCCCAAAACATCTCTCCAACTCAGCTAGTTTCGTCCTGCTTGCTTTGCTCGTCTGCTATTTGCCTATTTTTGTATATTCTCTTCTTGTTGATCCCACAACATCCGCTTCCCTGAGTGCATGCTTGACGCGTGCCTAGGTCCTGCACGCCACTGCACCTCCAAAGATAACTTCCGTGTCCAAATCACCACTGGCAGGCCGACAATGTTCCCACTTGCAGCAGGCCGGTGTGCCCCTGACACTTTGCGCGTGGCCCCCGGTCGGCAACTAGAAACCCGTTGGTCAATGATGACATACTGTGGGCTAGTCGTCGCCCGCCGGCGGTCCCGGCTGCACGGCAAAGTGCAAACGCAAGCCTCGAGGCCGCAACTGCGAACGTACTAATTTCCATGCTCCTTATGAAAAGCAGAACCTTCCTTCTTGATGACTTCCATCACTCAGCTTCTTCTAAATTGGTACCACTTCATGGCCAAGACTCGGATACTACTGACTTCACTAGCCGTGCTCTTGGGGTCGTTGTTGGTGTATCGTTGGGCGTCCATGACGGCTACTACTGGCCCGCAGCGGCTTTGGGCCTCATTCGTAGCGTCAAGCGACATGTCTGCAGTTTGCCAAGAGATTGCATTGTCGGTCTCATTGGCTTCAGGGGTATTCTTCAATGGTCCGAATTTTTGCAGTCACCGCGATACATGATTGACACGCATGTTCGACAGGTACAGAACCCTATTCCAAACACATTAGCCATTTCGCTGTTTCGAGCACTCAAGACGCTGTGTGTTCCTTTGAGCCCGGCACGGCTGAAGATGTTGGTATTGCTGTGCGTGTCGATGTTCTCCCGCCGAGGACATGCAAAAATTCCTCTGATGCGCGTGCCCCTTATTCGACAGCTTCGAATCTTGGGAAGGACTGGGTGCCCCTTTGCCGTCAGTTGAAAAGCGATTTCCTGCATGTTGTCCATGCCACTCACCTTGAAATATTGCTACATAGGTCAAGGGCGGTGGCCACACCATGAACCTAGGGTTTTCCTCTACTTCCGGCGTACAAATCGCCATGTCCCGTTTCGCGGACGTGACGTATGATCCTACTACGCAGACGGCGACGATAGGGGCTGGTTTGATTTGGGACGACGTCTATGCCGCTCTGGAACCACACGGAGTTAATGTCGCAGGAGGTCGGGTCTCCGGTATTGGCGTGGCGGGCTACACGCTTGGCGGAGGTAAGTTGGTCGGTTCGTGTATTCTTAGGCTGGAATCGAGGCGATCGCATGGCCGCAACGCGGTGACTAGGTTACTCTTGGCACACGAACCAATATGGTTTAAGTATCGACACAGTGGATGCATTCGAGCTGGTATTGCCAAACGGTACCGTCACAAATGTCACCGCTTCCCAGGCGGATCTATTCTTTGCGTTGAAGGTATGCTTTCCTGTGCCTCCGGTTTTTTCCACCGCGCGTTGACAAATTTATCTACAGGGTGGATTCAACAACTTCGTAAGTACACGTACATTTGGTAAGGGTTTCGGCGCTCAATCGGCGCAACGCAGGGGATCGTGACCCAGTTTACCTTTAAGACGTTCCCACAAACGCAAGTTTGGGTAAGCGATATTCGCTCTGCCACTGATGCGGTTGCTTGGTGCTGAAATCATGTTCGGCTGCTTCCGCTGACAGGGCGGTACCATCACCTATGGCAGTGGAGACGACCAGTTAACAAAAGCAACTGCCGAATTTGCAGCGAATAACACGGACCCAAAAGCAAGCGTTCTCAGTTCATACGGGTACTTCCAGGGAGGGGGCGTGAGCCAGGTATGTATCCAATTCTGATTACACGTGATTTGGCCCTGGCCCTCCACGTTGAGCTGCCACTCGCCATATGGAACCCATTAATGGTTCATTCCATGTGAAGGCTGAAAATTGACGTCGACCCATAGGGAGTCAATACGGCGATCTTGTTCTACGATGGCCCGACACCGCCTGCTGGTCTATTCGATGGCTTTCTGACCGACAGCAGCGACACCGCGGTCTTCACTCGATCATTCCTGTCGCTCGTGCAATCTTCGAACTCAGATGCGGCCTGGGGCCTCCGGTGAGGTCACCCAACATCTTGCCAGGCTTTTGGTTAATCCTTGGTCTGAGTAGATCAGCGTTCGGCACTGTCTCCGTGCTTGAATACTCCGAAGACTTTTTGAAGTACATGGTGAACCAAAGCGCTGTAAGTTCGTGTACAATGGCATCTCTTTGGACGCTCACCCTTCATTCGGCTATTGTAGACTTGGGGAGCCAACCTTCCCCTTGGTTATGGATTCGTCGCGTTCTGCGCTGAGCCAATGCATCCCAGTGTTTACAGCCACACCACAGCGCTGTCCGCATGGCCCGGCTCGAGGGAACTTCCGTTCTCACCCATCAGTATTCTCTTCGGATGGATTGGTGATGGAACGACTGATGACGTGATAGTCGAAGGAATCAAGCAAAGCGCAGCCAACCTCCAGGCGTATGCACCAGAAACGGAACAACTTTCTCTCTACGGAAATTATGCCCTGGCGGATACGCCCCTCGAGGTGATGTATGGGGCGAATGTAGAAAGGCTGACGAGCATAAAGAAGGTGGTGGATCCCGAGAACGTGATGGGACTCGCAGGCGGGTTCAAGTTTTGAGTGTCTACTGTACGAGGCTTGAGACCTCTCCGTATGCATTAACACTATGATATCGTATCGTTAGTCGACCATTTTGCCACTAGCTGGCGTACGGACTCTTTATAGATACCGTTTTAATCGATATGCCATGAGGCGAAATCCAATAGGAAAACGGTTCACAAATAGGTCTAGAATCAACTCACAGGAGAACCTCCAACGAAGAAGTTGATTCGAGACGTTGGAGCAAAGAAGGATTCCAGTTTCGATGATGAAAGGCGAGCGTTGCTGCTACGAACGAGCCCCGGACCTTCAACACGACTCGCAGTAATAATGTCGATCGGCAACCGACCGCGTGCATCGTGGTTAATCTCTTGTTGAGGGCCGTTAGGAGACCCAAGTTGCTTTGACGGCGCATAGTGATCCCAGTGACTCGGAGTTCATTCTAGCAGGGGTTCAACGAATCAGCTGCAGAGAAAGAACAATGCGCGTGTGAGCGACGAGGCGGCAAGGTTGACATCCTCCGACTCGATCCAACCTTAAGTGGGCAATCCATCATGATGGCACACTGCATCCTCACACATCAGTCACCATGCGCGTGCGGGATGCGACCAAGGCATCTTAGAGGAAGTCGACGCGACGATGCGGGAGTCGAAAAGCCAGCGTCTCGTGCGCTCGCTCCCACGAGCTATCAGCGCCAACCCACTCAGGGGTCCGACTTCACTTCCCTGGCCCTCGAATCACTCAAATAAGTTCTGGAATCCCAGTCATTGATCTGTACCGCCTGCCGTCCGCCTGCCGGTCCGCATGCGTGACACCCAGGACCTTGCGTGTGTCTTAGGGTTTGTCCAGGGAGACCCTGGGTTCCCAAACGCCGACCGAATCGCTTCTCTCACTCTGTACCCCTAGCTTGGGTGGTGCCTTACGATGCTCTCGCTCTCACTCGACCACCTCTCACGACCAAAGCCTGTTGGGACGTTCAGTGGTCACAGCGAGATCGTCTGGTCCGTTGTCTTCCTCCCAAATGGAAAGGAGCTCGTCAGCGCCTCCAACGACGGTTCCATTCGTCTCTGGAACCTCGACCACGCATCCGAAGTGATTCTGGGGAGCAGCAATGGCGCAGTCTTTTGTCTCGCATTATTCCCAGACGGAACGCGACTCGCCAGCGGTGGCCTTGATAGGTCCGTCAACGTCTGGGACGTCGACGTCCTGGCGACAGTTGACGGGCCTTGGAAAGGCCACAAAAGCAGTGTCAGATATCTTGACGTCTCAAGTGACTGCCGTTACTTGGCTAGTGGATCATTCGATCACAACGTTAACGTCTGGGATACCGGAAGCGGACGAATCGTGCGAGACGAAGCCTACCTAAACGGCGACGGGGAGATCAACTGCGTTAAATTCTCGAAGAAGGACCGCAGATTACTCACGGGTTCGGGGGATGGTTGTCTACGCATCTGGAATTGGGAGTCAGGGAAGTTGCTCGTTGGACCTATGAAGGCAGACGAGGTGCCAATATGGGCAGTCGCCTGGTCACGAGATGATACCCAGATTCTCTCCGGCTCAAGCGATGGTGTACTTCGTCGGTGGCATGCCTCGACAGGCCGCATTATCGGCGAGCCCGTGCACGCGCACAAGGGTACCATATACTCCTTGTCCGTCTCGCACAACGGAGGTTGCCTGGCGAGCGCTTCCAGCGACAACACTGTCAAAATATGGAACGCCACGACATTCGAGCAGATGGCAACTCTCGCGCATCCTGACGAAGTCAATTGCATCGCTTTCTCGACCGACGACCGACTCCTAGCTACTGCATGCAGCGACTCCTTAATTTATATTTGGGAGTTGCCACAAGCCAGCCTGGATTCGGGTCTTGTGATAGACAGGGAGTGTGAAGGTGCATCGCTACTTGAGGTGAGCCTTACCGAGTCCAGCGATGACAAGTACTATAGTGAACTCCTGTCAGCGCCTGATGGTAATCCCCTCGGAAGGCCACGTTGCGGAGGATAGAAGAGGCCCCCAAAGGAACATGGAAACGTTGAGGGAGATCTTGGGTGTAAGTCATCCCATACTCTTCGATTGGTTTCGGCGAGGTCCTGAGTCTCATAGCAGACCCAAACCCCACCCCTCTCGAGAGGTAGCACAGACCTCGACAAAGAGAGGCCAGTTGAAGATGCGGTACCCACCGTGGCAGGGAAAATGCGCGGCTTTAGCCTCGCACGCAGTCGCCGAGTGGATAGCGTCAACAATGTGCAAGAACCAAAGCGACCGAGACGCAAACTATCACAGATGTTCAAGTCGGTGATTGCGAAATCGCGCAAGGTATCGCTAATCCTTGTACGGGAAACTTGCCTTTTGTAACACTCTCTACGCAGTTCATATTCAATCTGTGGTGATATTTCAGCAGGCTTCTATGCAAGAGTGGGAATATTGGCGTATCGAGACTCCGGCAAGGATGTTTTCGGACAATCGTTCTTGGTTTGTGTTTCATCGAGTATTTGCATGTCATGTTCGGATAGGTGTCGGTGCTTACCTCCGTACAAGTGCATTGATGGCCAGAAGCATCACAACGGTGGACGTAAACGCAACGTGGACACACGCCTCAGGTCTATGTGAGGTAGTCCCGTAGACGTCCGGACTGGCTTTGTTACTGCTTGGACTATTGCACCCGCAGAGCACGCCGCACAAGGCGATACGTATAGTTACAACTGTGATGTCACGTCAGTAGGGGTTACATTAATATCATCAGCCCATGTCACAGTGACAGATCTATCCGTCCATCGTACGTCTGACCACATCAGTATCCAGGGTCGACAACCGAGTTCGCAATCTCTGGTGCGATTTGCTGCATTCTGCTCTCGATGACAGCATTCAACACCGTCTGCATCATGGGGCTAGGATCGACAGGGAAATGAGACAATGGTTGGCGTACCATACGTTCTTCTCCTAACAGCTGACCAAAATCTGCCAGCCGAACTTCAGGGGACAAGTCCAGGATGGTCTCGAGTGACCTCTCGTACAACATCACGAATGCTGCGAACGCATTCATGCCATGCACTCCGGCGAGGTCTGACTCTCCCTGAGATAGAGCCACATCAATGGCACATGCACAGAAAGCCCTGCAAACACGATCGAAAGACTCACTTCTCGTTCTTCTTCCTCCAACCATTCTCTTTCGTCCCACAGTACTCCGTGGCCACGTTCCTTTGAAATTGCACATGCTTCCTCGCCGAAGCACCTTACGAATCTGGCAGCTTCTTCGGTGTCGTTCGCGAATGCCCAGGTAACCGTACATTGTGGGTTCATAGTACCGCAGCCTTCTGCAATCCCCAAGTTTCGTCTGAGCTTCTTGATAGCCTTGCATATTGGGGGAGTATAAGCATATAACACCGGTCTGGTATCCCGCAAACGGTCGGCCCTATGACTTTGTTCGCTGGGGAACGCCTCGAGGACAACGAGGAGGTTCACGTAACGCCATGATTCCCGAGAGATTCGTTCGACGGCAGACTCGACATGTGCTGGCAGCGCGAGTAGGGGTATGAACAGCACGCCGTAGTCCGGATCAATGATGATATCGGTGCCACCGAGATCATATCGTTCAACGAGAACAACTCGGCAATGATGACCCTGCAGCTCACGGACCAATGCGCGCTTCTGAATGAGGGTCATAGAAGCGAGGTAACGGTGGACCGCCGCGGCAGGAATCCAGTGCTCGGGAAGACGAACCGTGTGCTGATCAAACACGTCATCGGGAGCGGCTCGCGGGAGTATTTGTTCGGGAACATGAACATCTAGCGTTTGATGAGATGTCGGTATATCATTTCGGGTCTCGGAATGCTCCAAGGTACGACTCGACGTGGCTTGGTTGCGAAACCCGATGAATGTACAGAACAAATCTCTCGATGATGCTGGAACACGATCGTCCAGTTTGCGCCGCTTAGTTACCCTCGAGTTTGTCTGTTCGCATTCACCTGTTGAAACAAGATGACCCTCGGGATGCTTGACACGGTGTGCGCTCGGAGTTAGCGGAGGTACATCTTGCACCTTCGAATTCGTGAGATTGTCTGAGGGTCCCAATAGCTGACTTTGTGACGCAAACGAGAGTGGTTCGAAAACCGGTGTTTGTGATTCAGGGAATTCAAAATAACTACTCCAGTCGTATTGGGTCGCCAAGGGTTCAGGTTGATATTCGGCGAGGTGGTAGTCATCTACGTTCCCAGGAGGTTCGTTTTCCTTGTTTTCGCTTTGAATGTCGACATTCTCCTTGTTCGCCGCGGGTGTATCCGCATCATGCAGTAAGTCGTCCTGCGGATGCAAGAGGAGAAGCGGAACCCCAAATTCGCTAGTTGAAAACTGCCCAAGGTTATTGTCTATGATGTCGATTCCCGAGTCATCAAAGGAATGGCCGTGATCGGTCCGTCTTCGCGAACGGTATTCCATGGGATCAAATGGTTCTCGCGAACCTTGGTGTTCTTCGTACGGACGCAAATTTTCGTGCTCGGTCAGGATATCTCCATGCCCATCGTTATGAGACCACGGCACAACACCTTGCTCGGTGTCCATGTCGACCT
>JBBPQQ010000696.1:0-10084 GCA_038092595.1 Boletus subdepauperatus | reverse complement strand
CCGCCCCAGACCTGTCAGCTGAGGATGCTCACCTTGTCGACCTGTTTGCTTGTCTTAAGGGCACAGGACTTGACCTCCCAAACAACCTTTGCGCCATGTTAATCTGCACTGGACTTGGAGATAACTACTCCAACCTCGTCACAACCGCTGTTCATACTATTGGTACGATGGAGTTCACTCCTGACAAAATCATTCCTATGATCCTTGCCGAGTTGCAATGACATGGCACTTCCTTAGCCAACTGCATTGCTTCGAACAAAGCCAAAACAACTAAAAAGGCTAGTTCCAAGCGTTGTAAAATCTGTCATGGGACTTCCCACAAAACGAAGAACTGTTGGAAACTTACTGGGAAACCTGGAGGTACTGGACATTCTGGTAAACAGAATAAACAGAACCAACAGAAGATGCAACAGAACACTGGTAACCAGAGTTCTGGAGGGGACAATAACAAGAAAGGCAAAGGTCATGGTAAAGGAAAAGGAAAGGGCAAAGGAAAAGCCAATGAAACCCATGTTGCCAATGAGGCCATGATTCTGGATGAACCAGACATTGGTGATAATGATTCTGATGTCACTATCAAGATGGAAGAATTACCTTCCATTTCCTCTTTCTTCCTTGGAAAACCAGGAGAATCATCGACCGCAAGGATCGACGATGAGGAAATATTTGATTGGGGTGAAAGTAATGATGGTATGGAAAGTTCCTTCATGGCACAACCAAACACGTCTTTTTGCAGAATGTCCTTTTAAATCAGTCTACCAAGAAAGGACATACACGACAACCCAAGGTAGACAAACATGGTGAAAACCTTTATGGGAATTATGATCATAATGCTGATGGCACATCTGGAATGGTATCATGGAATTCCAATGTACCATTCAATGATACAACCAGCTATGTAGACGAAACATACTTCAATAGCGAACATGTATATTCTTCTTGTTATTTGGTGACTGATCCAAACCAACACAAGGATAAATGGATCATGGATTCCGGATGTACCAACCACCTGTCACCATACCTGGATGATTTTGTTTCAAAAGAAGATTGCAAAAGAAATTGTAAGACTGCTAATGGTGAAATAATGCCTATATTTGGACCTGGAATGGTTTTACTCAAACACAATAACAGGGAACATAATAAAGCTCTCATGTTAACAGGAGTTTACTATGCACCCCATGTCTCACACTGCCTCCTTTCTGTCACTGCCGGTTCATCTCTCGTATCTCCAATTGTGATCTCGGGATGTAAGACTCAAGAGAGGACACTGTTAACTTCTGCATCAGAGATCCTATCCAGATATGCATGCGTGCGTGCGCAATCTGCCATTGTGTGAGATACAACCCCATGAGGGCATGTATTCCTGCTGACCTGCACCAAAAGTGTTTGATGCCAGATCATGGTCAAATCCCAGACATCTGACCCAGTTTATTTTATTTCACACCTTTCCCACGGTCCGAATGCTTAGATAGATTAGGGCCAGATGGACCTTAGTATGACCCACACTTTCTATTATTCTCTTATTTTTCCAACCACAGGTTGTTGAGAAATTAAATTATTTCTCCAACCAAAGTTCCAAGCCAACCACAACCCGGATGGATTGTTTTGTTCATATCTTTGTAAATACTAAGTATCTAGCTAAGTGTGTGAGAGAGAGAAAGATCATGTGACCCAGATGAGTCAGCATGAGTCAGGTCAGCATAGTGTGTGCCTGCCGAGCCCAAGCCGAGCCAATGATTATCAATCCATATACCACAAATGGTAACTTTGCTTGGCATTCTCTCAGCATTTGTCAGCAATCTCTTGGCATTTGTTGGCATTCTCTCACATTAGTAATCACCTGCCATCCACTTATGGAGGCACAGCCACATGTACAAATCTATAAAAGGGAAGCAAATCAGGCCCAAAGAGACAGCTCATCAGCTCATGAGTTGAAGACAAAGGCAATTCAAGTAATTCAGCTCAATCAGGTCACAAAGGTTCAAGAGAATCATATACCTCATAAGGTAAAGAGCCCCAGAGCTCACTTAAGAGGAAATTCCTTCACAGGAGCCCCCAGAAGCAGACTAAGTGAGGAATAAGACCTACTATAGGATGTGTGAGACCTATTATCAGGTGGACACCTTTAGGGAGAAAACCCAAGACGGGCAACTAAAGGGAAGAGATCCCTGGTAGTATGGATACTACATTTCCTAGTGCCTTCTATCCAGCCCAGGGCATAAGCAGTAGAGCACACTGGCTCAAGACTATTACCCACTCCAGGATTTAAGTGGTATTAGTGCTATACACCCTGATTCACAGCTACCCTTAGTGCACAATAAGAATCGAGTTAAGAAAAACCATTCTGAGTGACTAAGTGACCCGCATTGTTACGGCTCAGTACACCTAACATCAGCACAACGGACTTAGTCGTTTCTCCTTTCTTTCTTTATCTTATCAGATTAACTTATGACAGCCACGCTGTCTCTATGCTTCTCTTTTCTTTTCACATTATGCCGCATGCACTCCTCACCCTCTTCATCTCCGTGCAGTGCATGGCTATGTCTTACTTCTTTTCTTCCATTCTGCCACCGCCGTGCGGTTGCCTCATGCATTACTTTGTTTCCATTCCATGGCCGTGCTTGATGCACGTTTCCACCTCATGCTACTAGGATCCGGAATATTCTAGAACAGTTATCGGTAGATCCGATACAAACATGTACATACAATAATAGTAGTATATAAAGGGCGCAAGTCCCAGCCAGAGAACTCCAGTTTAGTTCTCTTGGTTTTCCCCCACCTCAGCTAGTGAGAACATCTCCGCAACCGATTGCAAGTGCCTTCGGTGTGTCTCCCTTTCGACTTCGATTCCCTAGAGCCCCAGTTGACGCTGAGGCCTTTTGGGTTGTTTCACGCATGAACTCACTGACTGACCTAAGTCAACAAATTGACATCTCAACAACCTACCAGAGCCCCCTTTTAAGTATACTCCCAAAGGGACACTCTGACACAAATCGCCAATCACCTGCACAAACACGAACTTGACTATCAGCTTTTAGCAACCTACTAACCAGACACCCACAGGACCTAGGCTCTCGTAATCATCAATCCCCTCAATTATTTGAAGATTGACAAACAACCCATGTCACTGGCTAGACTAAGATTTCTACTGACTCAATATCTTGTGTATTGTTTCGTCTAGGATATCAAGTATCCCTAGCTTAAAGTCTACTATCTGTGGAGGCATAGATACGTTGTCTGGGGGACCATTAGTGTTCTTAGTTATCTTTGCCTAGAAAGATGACACCATGGCGACAACCTCTATGACCATTTGGTAAACCAAAAGGTGCAGGCCTTACAACTCAATTGTTATTCGGTTGTCTTCCATTAGGAAGCATGGCATGAATCTCCTCTGCTAGAGGATATCATTCCAGATATGGAGGAGGAGCATGAAGAACCTCATGCTCATCTGCAGTTGGTTGGCCAATAGCAGGAGGATGCAGATCGAAAAGAATATCCCCAATATAAAGATTATTACGACTTACTCAGTAATCCGGAGGAAGTTCATTTGGATCAAATTCGTGACAATTTAACGTAGTGGGGATCACCTGGTAAGCCAAGGTGTGAAGCATGTTAGTAGTCCGTATCTGAATGCCAATATGACAATGATGGGGGTCTGTTATATACCGAATAAAAATGACATAAGTTTGACCAATGAAGATCAAGGCGAAGGATCTGGTATAACCAGGATGCCCAAGCGTAACTGATCCAACAATCACAAGAAGAGTTAAACACAAATAAAAGACTGCATTACTCAAAACCATCAAGATACCTGAGCCTGAGAAGATTAATGGCATCTTGTCTTATCACAAAGATATAACAATCTGTTTGTATCACAAAGGCAGCAAACAGTCTTTCGAATAGACACAAAGTGAATTTAAAAGCAATGACGTCCAAGAGATCAACATTCAGGGCTCATAACCTAAAGAGAATGGAACACCAATCTCTAGAGGAGCAACAATAGGAAGTGACATTAATGAGAGAGCTCACTAACCAAGTATCTTGTTGTGGTAAGAAGCTTGAGTTCGTTTCACAGAGGAGATGATAGTGGAATAAGTTAGAGATTGAAGGAGGGCTAGTCCTGTCATATCCTGAACTCTACCTGAATCCCCGAGGTATTCCCAAGTCATTCCTGAGTCATTTCCGTATGATCCCTGAGTCATCCCCAAGTACTCCCGAGTACTCTCAAGTATTCCCGAGTTTCCTGAGTTAAACCCAAGCCGGTCCACTTACCTCCTCATACCCAAGTAATATGTATTCCCCCGAGTCTAGCTCCGAGTCTCCTCCGAGATTTTGGAATTCCGGCCCTGTATTATTCCCTTTACCCTCTATACACTCGGAACTAACATACATCTGACTTTCCGAGCTTCCTAGTACATATCCCCTTTTGTGTTCTTAGTTATCTTTGCCTAGAAAGACAACAACTAGAGCTCACCGCAAGGGGCATTTATGAAAGCTTCAAGTCTCAACTAACAT
Organism: Boletus subdepauperatus; assembly: GCA_038092595.1. Taxonomy (NCBI): domain Eukaryota; kingdom Fungi; phylum Basidiomycota; class Agaricomycetes; order Boletales; family Boletaceae; genus Boletus; species Boletus subdepauperatus. Next base: position 5,569 of record JBBPQQ010000696.1, on the reverse strand, counting down.
TTTTTGAGCAGACTACCTTATCATTCACCACTACACATCAACCATTCTGACTATGGTTTCAGGACCACCTGGACCCTCAATGCTACCTATGAAGCGCAGCAGAGATGCCCCCGAGAAATTCAAAGGGCATTACTCTAAAATCATGGAATTTATTCACCACTATGAATGACTACTGGCTCAGTGCCAGATCACTACAGACAAAGAGAAATGCAAAGGCACCACTACCTACTGTAGCTCTGAAGTAACCTGACTCATTGAGTCTCTAGACAAGTATTGTTACGCGAGACGTACTACAAAGGTCGTCGAGGATAAAACTACTTAGAGGAGGAACTCACGAAGAGTCGCAACGTCTCTAGATAGTTACCTTAGGTTACGAAGGTTGTGAGGGTCACGAAGATGGTATTTCACCAGGTACTCGAGGGGGTTTAGGACAAGGGACTGGGGACACGAGAGTACGCTAGATTGCGCAGAACAAGTGTAAGGATACATGGTACATACGAATCGTTATATAAAGGAGGGACGCGTCATCATAGAAGGCCGGAGAAGGTCGGAGAAAGATGAGTAATAGGGACTACGTACTAGGCACAAGAGAGCCTAGCGGTGGAGATAAGGTCCGCAGTAATAGTCAAGCGCAAATAGGGAATATCCCCTTCCGGTAGTATGGAAGAACGGCGTGGGGAAAATCAGAGAACAATCAAGCGAGAGTGAAATGGATGTACGACAAGGAGCATCGAGACGTAATCGTATCTGCACATCCCAAAGAGAATGTGAATGCGTCGAGAACAGACGAAGAGAAGAAGGTTATGAATGAGGAGAAAAATTGTAACAAGTATGCTGGAGTGCCGACAAGGGATAGGTTTTCTTGCATTAAAATGTGGATGCGAGATGCAGGGTTGCAGTACTTCTGCGCAATGCCAAAATCAATGAGAAAAACTGTATCCTCTGAGTCTCCGATGTCCATCAGAATGTTGTGCGGTTTAATGTCATGGTGAATGTAGTTGCAAGAGTGGATGTACTCGAGACGAGAGACCTGTTATGATAAAGTTAGACTTTCAAGAACCATAGCATGGTATGCTCCTTCTCTTCCAAGCCAGATAGGTTGCAGGAGCCCAGGCATTATATCAGCTCGAAGTTCATTGAGTATCCAGTACTCATGTTCCAAGTACGACCTGGTGTTATGATTGCATGGCTCTAGTTTGACAGCAACCTCCTGGCCGGTAAAGATGTCCTGTGAGCAATATGCAACAGCCAGGGTGTAAAGTATGTGAGAAACAAGATGAACATGCAAATGAGATACTTACAATACGACCCGCTGCCCAATCTCTCACCAATTTGATATCTCCCATCTACACGTATAACTTCAACCCCCATTGTCATGGCAGGTTACATGAACACTGGAGAGCACGTGCTGGGTCATAGTGATAGGAAAAATAAATTGAGGTTGAGTTTGCACGATGGCAGCAGTATGTGGCACTGTCATATCCATGCCCAAGCCTCTGATCCGGTCCGCATTCATTCCCAACCCAACCCTGATCCATACCAAGTATCTCCATTGGACTTCGCCTTGGAACCATATCGTTCTCTGTATCGGACATTCGTTCCCACTGCCCCCTTTCTCTCCTATGCTTTATCTCCTTTTAGTTAGCTCACTCTCCATTGTATACTTATGGCCCTTCATCATTACTACATGATCCCACATGTCTTCCTCTGCCACCATTCCTCCTCCATATGCTTTCTTCATTCTCCGTCTCCATCCACATGCACTTCGTATCTTTCCATATGCTCCTCCATACTTACATCCGATCCCCGATCCGATCATCATAGTATATAAGTCCTCTGTACTCCGCCTTTGTACCTCAGTTTGTATATCAACAAAGCCTCCCATCCTCTTACTCAAAGTTCCCCTTCGTGTCTCCGTTCACCTCCATACCTCTGCACCTCCGTTCCTCTGAAATCAAGGACAACGACCTTGGCAAGGGCATGACACACAAGTCTACACCAAGTCCTTATTAAGTCCCCACTCTTGTATCTCTGTTGGACCTCTGGTCCACCTCTGTGACTCACCCCCATCCCCCTACTGCTTCCTCCTTTGGACTTGAGCCCAGAGGACCCAGACTTGACAGTAGATACGAACTCGCACTTGTCGAGTTCTGATCTTCAACTATGCCTACTCAAACCACAAGCACCTCTTGTTGTGCTAGTGTACTACAGACTGCCTATCGCAGCTCTCGAAGCATTCCTGGCAAGTTCATCAGCTTGACCCAACAAGCCGTGCCATCAATCTCACAAGCATCATTGTGCACTCCATTGTCACCTTTAACTCTGTTACCACAAGAGCAGTCTCTGGACAGACCTCATTTTCAAGTAATCCCCAATGATGATGATCTCTATGGCAACAAACACCCCAACACTCTGGTGCCGGGAGGCGGTTGTGGTGACAATGGCAATGGCAATGATCCTGTTGATTCTCCTGACAACTCCTCCAACACTATGACCTCCAATACCAAACAGAACTTTGGGGCCAACAATCCCGAAGATGACCTTAATAATGTTCCTCTTACTTTTGAACCCTTTGCGCAACTCACTGACACAATTAGGGACCAAACCAGAGAAGCACTCCGATGGAAGCGGAACACCAACAGTCCAAAGACCAAGGTGCAGGAGCCAGACACATTTGATGGGTCCGATCCCAAGAAACTCTGTCCTTTCATTGTTCAATGCGAAATCAACTTTCAAGCAAACCTGAAGTCCTTCCAAAAGGGAAGGGCTAAGTAACATTCGCCCAGTCCTACCTAAAGGGTGTTGTGCTTGAGTACTTCGAGCTTGAACTGCTTGGAGATCTAGCTCCGGCTCTCCAACCCCTATGGATGGACCACTGGGATTACTTCCTCTATGAACTCCAAACTAAAAGGACAAAAAGTCCAAGGGTTCTTCTTCCTCCATGTCGACCTCCGGTTCCTCCAGCAACGGAGGCAGCAACAACAACAACAACAACAACAGCAACAATAACAAGAAGGGTAACTCCTCTTCTACTCCTGATTCCATTTTGTCCAAGCTGGGCAAGGATGGCAAACTCCTTTTGGAGGAATGCCAGTGACACCTTAAGCAAGGACTATGTTTGTTCTGCAGGCTTGCAGGTCACTCCGCAAAGGAGTGCCCGAAGTCCACCTCGAGGGCTGCAAAAGGTTGGGCTGCTATGGCTACACTGGCAGTCTTGATATCAGGCTCCACTTCTTCAGAAGCAAAAAAATAGACTGCGACTCCTGTGACGCACAGCCTGGGAGTCATATTGAGCCCAACTGTGCTCTGACAGAGCTGCGTCTCAATGTGTCCACTCTCTCCGATCTTCGTTCCCTTTGCCCGTCTGTTTCTCTTCCATCTCTTAATATCTCTGATATCTCTTGTCTTCTCAATTCTGGTTCTACTCATTGTTTCATAGACTCTTCCTTTATTGAAAAACATAAAATACCTACTTACTCCGTTCCTCCAATTCTGCTCCATCTCTTTGATGGCTCCTCTTCCTCTTCTATCTCTTCTGCCATAGACCTCCACCTTGCCTTTGCTTCGGGTGAAACCACCTCCGAAATGTTTTACATTACCTCATTGGATTCCTCATGCATGATTATTTTAGGGCACTGCTGGCTCATCCACTACAATCTGTTGATTGACTGGGCTATGAGCAGCATTACTTACTGACCATCTGCAGCAGGAATGCCAACCCTGATGTCACCATCCGAGTCTCCGGAGTTGAACTCCATCCCCCCTCCTCCGTCTTCAAACCCTCTCCTTCAGGCTCATCCTGGCCTAGCCAGCCATCCTCTGGAGACACCACCCTTGAATTTACCCAAAGCACCAGGACTCCCATGCCCACCAATCTCCTTTGTCAACCCTGCAGCTTTTCAGTACATGTGCAAACTAGAGGGCTCTGTCCCATTCTCCCTTTCCCTCAGCTCCATGTCTGCCTGGGCTGCTGCCATCTCCAATGGTACCCCCGATGACCCAGTCGACCAAACCAGAGTTGCACCAGAGTACCATGACTATGCGGACGTCTTCAGCAAGAAGAAAGCCGACACTCTAGCACCTCATTGGCCCTTCAATCTGGAGATTGAGTTGGAGGAAGGAACAGAATCCCCCATAGGCAGGCTGTACTCCCTCTCCCCATCGGAACAGGAGTCCCTTCAGGACTTCCTGGAAGAACACCTGACGAACAGCTTCATCTGCCAATTGTCCTCCCCCCATGCCGCACCTGTCCTCTTCGTCCAAAGGAAAGACAGCTCTCTCTGCCTTTGCATTGATTTCCGAGGCTTAAACAAGATCATGAAAAAGGACCGATATCCACTTTCCTGCACCTCTGACCTGCTTGAAGCCCCAAGCGGAGCTAAGATCTACACCAAGCTCGATCTCCGGCATGCATATCATTTGGTCCACATTGCCAACAGAGACGAATGGAAGACCTCCTTCCGCACCTGCTATGGCTCCTTCAAGTGGTTAGTCATGCCTTTCTGTCTCACTAATGCCCCCACAATTTTCCAGCGCTTTGTCAATAGCATCTTCACCGACATGCTGAACGTGTGCATTGTGGTCTACCTCGACGACATCCTCATCTATTCCTCTGACCTCACCTCCCATTGCAAGCACGTCTGAGACGTCCTCCAATGTCTCCGTGCGAACACTTTATCTCAAGCTGGAGAAATGTGAATGGCACTCAGAGACTGTCAAATACCTTGAATATATCCTTTCTCTGTTCAGGCTCTCTATGGCCTGCAACAAAATCCAGACAGTTCTTGATTGGCCTGAACTGCGGAAAGTCAAGGACATTCAGTCCTTCCTTGGCTTCGCCAATTTCTACCGCAGGTTCATCCAGGGCTACTCAGACATTGTGGTCACTCTCACCCACCTTACCCGAAAAGGAGTTCCTTGGAACTTCTTCAATGACTGTCGGAAGTCCTTCCTCCACCTGAAAGATGCATTCACCTCTGCACCGGTGCTCATTCACTGAACCCCTGATGCTCCTATCACAGTAGAGACCAATGCCCCTGACTACACCATCACTGCCATCCTCTCCATCACTTGCTCCAACAACGAGATCCACCCTGTTGCTTTTCACTCCCACACCCTCACTGGAGCAGAGTTGAACTATGACACTCATGATAAGGAGCTCCTGGCAATCTTTGAGGCATTCACCACCTGGCCTCATTACTTGGAAGGCTCCACCTCCCTCATAGATGTCATCATGGACCACAAAAACCTAGAATACCTCTTCACTACTAAGCTCCTGACATGCTGCCAAGCCTGATGGTCGGAATTCCTCTGCCAGTTCAATCTCGCAGTCCGATACCATCCTGGCAAGCTCAGAGCGAAACCCAATGCACTAACTAGATGTTGGGACGTCTACCCAAACGAGGGGAATAAGGACTATGCTCGCGTTAACCCAGACAACTACAGGCCCATATTCACTAATGAGCAGCTCACTGCATCCCTTTGGGCAACGTATCTATAAGCTCCGATGCTTCGGGCCTTCATCCTCATAGATGTTGAGTAACTCCGATCTGATATCCTTTCCTTCCTA
>JBBPQQ010000695.1:0-10092 GCA_038092595.1 Boletus subdepauperatus | reverse complement strand
CCGCCCAGCCCATTCCGTGTGATTCGTTTGCGCGTGGTGGTATCCGTTTTGGCGGCGTGTTTGACTCAACTAGTGGTGGCAGTGGTTTAACGAGTGATGGTGGGATTGTCGACTCAAGGGGCAGTGATGGTAGTAGTAGTTTAATGAGTTGTTGTGGGCCACTTGCCGGGGTCACGAGGCTTACACCATCAGTCGTCTCGGCCGTGGTCGCTGTGCCCGGTCCTCTTGCTGCAGCTGCTTCGTCAACACTCCCATGCAGCATTTCACCCTTCTCGCCCACTCTATCTCTCTCTCCAAGTTCCCACGTCCCGTAGGTAGTGGCTTCGTCGACTTCGTCAAGTGCCATCCATCCCGACTTGAGTTCAGCTTCAGTTTGCTGGCACGGTGTGTCGAATCGTTTAGTTAAGTAGTCGATACATTCCCACGCTGTAGCATAGTGTCGAAAATGCTTCGAAATGGATTTGGAGACTGTACACTCGACAATTCGTCTTGCAAGTGAGTCGCGAATGTCGCTAAATCTTGCTGGTGGTGTTCCTGCAAGATAATTGGCTACATGCTGCAACTGGGCACACTTTTGAGTGTACTCGCGCCATTCCGACCAGTTTCGACCATCGGGTTTCAACTTGACGACTTTGACCATTTCGTGAGTGAGCTGGTTCAGCTTCTGAGGAGCTTCAGGTCAGGGCTCATAACCTGTAGAATACTCAGTATGTCACTGAAGTAAAACTAAAGGAAAGTAAACTGCAATGTAGCTATGATTAGGTAATCAAGTACTACCAAATACGGAATAATAAATTCCAACAGAGGTCAGTTATGAGATCACAGGAGATTTGCTGGAAGAGGCATGAAATAAAGGAGTGAATGGGGGTGAGTGGTGGAATGGTGGGGTAAGTGTTCACCTTGTTTTGTTGGCATCCTTCAACATATTTACAAACATAAGAGGCCAGGCCAGGCCACCAGAACTCAGTGGCAACAAGTTAGCAGGTTTTCAAGTAGCCAAATGGCCAGCAGTTTCATGATTATGGCATTATTGAAGAATGGAGTGGCAAAGGAATTCATCTTTGAGGACATAGACATGGCCTTGGTAGATCAAAATGCCTGCTTCAACTTGCCAGTTGAAAAGATAGGAGCAGAAGAGGAGAGGAATATCCTTGTTCATCAACTGAAGTGCTTGGAGGACAAGGGGGTCACTGGCAGAGGCGGATTCAATGTGATGGGAGAGGGCAACATTGATGACATTGATGAAGAGGGAGGGGGGAAGGAGGGTGACTCCTTCATTGTCATCATTGCAGTTTGGAAGGAGATGTAGGTAGAGAGGGCATTGGGGCTGGCCAGGAGTTTTCCTGGGACATGGATCATTTTCAGGTCAAAGTTGGCGAGGTTGATAAGCCAGTGGGCTTGTTAATGATTGAGAGTTTGTAGGGTGTGGCAGTAGGTGAAATTCTTGTGATCAGTAGATATTTGAATGGGAAATGGGGACCCATGGAGGCAATGTCACCAGGATTTTAGGGTGCAGATAATGGCAAGGAGTTCTCCATCATAGATGTCGTAGTTGCATTTCGCAAGGGAGAATGACTGGGAGAGATAGGAACAGGGGTGCCAATTACTGTTCAAGTCAGTCTGTAGAAGGATGGCACCAGAGGCGTATTTGGAGGCATTGGTGGCAATGGCGAAGGGAGCAGTGAGGTCTGGGAGATGGAGTGTAAGTTTTGACAGGAAGAGGGATTTAAGGGTATCAAATGAAGTTTGGCAGATGGAAGGCCAGCTCCAGGGGTGGTTTTTCTTGGTGAGGTCAATGAGAGGTCGAGTGACATTGGAGTAATCAAGAACAAAGCAGCAATAGAAGTTTGCAAAGCCAAGGAAAGACCTAACATCTTTGACTTTGGCTGGGGTGGGCCAACTGGTGATTCCATCTAGCTTGATAGGATCCAGAGCAAGTTGACCAGGTTCGATGATCATTCTGAGGTATTTGACCTTGGTGGTGGCAAAGCAACATTTTCCAAGTTTGAGATGGAGGTCTAGTTCCATCCTTTGTTGGAGGATGCATTTGATGCATTCATAGTGGGTTTCTTCATCAGGGGAAAGATGAGGAGGTTGTCCATGTAAATGATGAGCCATTCTTTGGTGATCATATTGTGGAAGAAGTCATTCATGAAACATTGGAATGTGGCAGTGGGGTTAGTGAGACCAAAGAACATGACAATGGGTTCGAAGAGGCCTTTGTGAGTGATAAAGGTGGTCTTCCATTGGTGACCATCTTTAATGCAGACATTGTTATAGCTCCAACAGACATTAAACTTGGTAAAGAGTTGGCATCTTTGAGTTTGTCAAGGAGGTTGGAGATAAGAGGGAGGGGGTACATAGGTAGAGCAAACAGTGTGTTCATTTAGGTAGTGGTAATCTTGGCAGGGACCAAGGCCACTGTCTTTCTTTTTGACAAAGAAGAATGGGAATGCTTGGGGTGAATTCAAAGGGATCTTTCTACAGTCAAGGTTTTCTTGAAGGAAATCTTTAGTGGCTTTGCATTTGTTAGGGGGGAGAGGATATACCTTTTCAATCTTGGGGGTGAAAGAGTCGTCAAGGTTGATTTCATGGTCATAGGGTTGAGATGGTGGAACACGGTCTATGGCTTCTTTAGAGAAGACAGAGGTGAACTCAGAGAATTCAGGAGGGAGGGTTTGTTTAGGTTTCACTTTTTCAGCAGTAATGGTGAGCTCTGTGGTGGTGGTAATTTTGGCAATATTGTCTTCAAGACGCAATCCTCTATAGAGGAAACGAGAGCCACAACAGATAATTCAGTTAAGGACTCGGTTGTTGTTGGCACAAGAGAGGAATTGGGATTCTTCTTCCCAACCATTGTATTTGAAGAGTCACAAGTTGGTGATGGCATTGACATCAACATGTTGAGAGGGTTGGATGGTTTGTTGGTAGAGGGAGTCATGGTGGGTGACGTCAGCGGTGTGGGAGAGATAGAGGTCCTTGGATTGGTCTAAAAATTCATTAATAAAGAGGGTTCTTCATGCCCAATCAATGGTAGGGTTGACTTCTTTAAGCAAGGGAAGTCCAAGGATAACATTTTCATTTCCAACAGAGCTGAAAGGTTACCTTCCATGTAATTCCTTCATCATTAAGGAAGAGGATGGAGGTAAAGCAAATAACTCCTTTACTGTTAATGGAGTTGTCAGTGTTTCTGGCATAGATCAGTTTATCTAGCTGGGTGGTGGGGAGGACATGTTTTCTAACAAACTCCCAGTCAAGGCAAGAGATACTTGCACCACTGTCTATAAGGGCATGGGTGTCAACAGCTTTCAAGGTGTGTGATGGTCCAATGAGTTGAACAGATATTTGCATAGATGGAGTAGTCTTTATATGAATTGTAGCACATTTTTCATTAGGGAGAATTCACATTGAAGGAGTTTCCTGATCTAAAAATCATGGAGAAGGAGATCTTCCTCATGTTCTCTTCTTCTTTGTCATCATCTACTGGTTCCAGCTTGGGTAAGTCTTCAGTGACTTGCTAAACCTTCAGTGAGTTCTTTTTGAAGTGGGGGCATTTTGTACTCAGGTGTCCTGGTTCTCAATAGTCCTTTCTCTATGCATTTTTTGCATTCTTCAGGGGTGAGTTTGCTGACTTTGATAACATCAACATCCATGGCATCAGGGTTGCAGGTTTGGTGGGAGCAGAGAAGGACTGGTAGGTTTGGTGAGCAGGTTTGGTGTTCTGCTTAGAGATTTCATCAGCATGTTTCCATTGGGTTTGGAAGGAGATGGCTTTCTCATACCAGTTGTTGATGGTGGTGGGAACAATGTCCATGGACAGAGAGGAGGGGGAATGCCAGCAGAGAAATATCTGATGAAAACATTTTGATTGGAGATGTTTGCAAGGGATGCATAGTTCTTGAAATAGGAAACATATTTAACGAGGGTTGGTAAGTATACGCTGTTCTTTTCTTTGGTTATTTGCTTGGTAGAGAGCCAGGCGATGGTATTGCTGGTGGTGTCATGGTGTTTGAACACGGTTTCAAACTTCTTGATGAAGTCAGAGAAGGTCCTAATGGAGATGATTCCACCAGAGATTGCATTCTGTTGAAAAGTGGTTCCCCAGGTGAGGGCAGATCCTTTGGTCATGTAGGACAAGGCAAAGGTGACCATTTTGTTGTTGTCATCATACACCTTCTCATTGACAAGTAGATAGAACCTGACAGCATTTGGCCATTGAGTAGATTTTTTATAGGAGCCATCAAAGGCTTCAGCAGTTCCAATGTGAAGTTCAACAGGTTTTGAAGAGGGCATGGGTAAGGGTGGTCTGGGAAAAGGTAGTGGGGGTGAAAGATGTAGCCTCAAAATACTGTGACCAGTTTGGACAGAGATAGGAGAGGAAAGGGTAGGATTGATGAGATGGGTGGCTTGAACAGCATTGTCAGCTGTCTAGTGGTAATACTGGAGACAATTGTTCTTTTGTCAAGAGAAGAAAACTTGGAAGAATGCCCTAACTTAACATTCTCCTTGTCTGGCATGATGTCCTTGATGACTCTGGCCATAGTGAACTCCCCTAGACAAGTCTTGGATACAATCTGGCAAAGAGACCAGATTCAGAGAGAACAAGAATAGTGGCTCTAATAGGGGTAGAAATGGACTCTATGGTGCCATGAGGTCAATTGAAGTGGGACACAGGGGATTTATATTGCTTGGAATTATGTCACTTACATAATTACATAGCTTGGTAACATAGCAACCATCAATAGCTGTCATATGCCTATGTTACAGATGATATAATGATTGTCCAATATAGGGTCAAATAAGTGTTCCAATGACACATCATTTTGAAATGGCTACCATTCCATCAGATCTTATTCAAATCTCTTGACCTTTGCATCCATAGCAAGCCAGGAGTAGGTCCTTTATGTGGTATACCCATATGTTAGGGCCTGGATTAGGGGGTGTTGGGGAATATCACTTTTAGTGGAACACATGCAAACATTGGGACACTTTTTTGAGCCACTGTAGAGCAAAGATCCAATTACCAATTGATATTGGGAACAGATATCTGAGGTTGCCTCAGTATCAGATATCCTTGGGTTATAACCAGTTGGTAATGGTGTGTGGGCTGGTTTGGTGTTTTGCATTCTGAATCATTTAAGGACTTTTTCCACATAGATGCATTGGTTTAGGGTTAATGTCCATTTCTTACAATCACAGGTTATGCACATGCCTAGGTATTCCTTGACTTCACCTAGATCTCTAGATTCCTAAACCTTTATAAATTTTCCTTTTTCTCCTTTCACAAGTTTTGAATTTGATCTCATAAAGAGTATATCATTGATATAGACAATGACTAGAATTATATCAGTTCCATCAAATTTGAAATACACACTGGCATCCAATCATGTATAGGTGAACCCTAAATCAAGGAAAGACTTATGGAGCTCTTTATTCCATTGGAGCACTAATTGCCTAAGTTCATAAAGGCTTTTCAGCAAATGACAAACCCTTTTCTCTTGACCCTTTTTAATATAACCTTCTGGTTGATCGATGTATATCTCTTCATCTAACTTGCCATAGAGATATGTGGTTTTGACATTGAGTGACTCAATATCCCAGCCCTCAAGCACAGCTAGTGCAAGTAGAATACGTACAGTTTCAAACTGTACAACCAATGAAAAGGTTTCCTTGAAATCAATTCCATAGACTTGAGTAATGCCCTTGGCTACCAAATGTGCTTCCTTGTGTCCATTGGACTTTGCAACAAAAACCCATCAACATTTTGTGGATTTTTGACCTGGAGGTAAAATCAACCAATTTCCAAACCTTTTGATCAGCAAGTGACTTCATTTCATCATCACAAGCCTTAGTTCATCCTTCTTGATCTTCTATTGGCATCTTTTTAATATTATTGGTACATCTGAAGATTCTATAGCATAAGCCAATAATTCAGAAATAAATAAAGAAGATAACTCAACTTTCTCAGCCATACAATTAGGCTCCACCTCGCTTGAGTTTCCTGGTATGGGAATATCTCTATCTTTAGATCTAGGATGTATATATTGCAATGGAATAGGATCTGGTTGTTCCTGGCATCAAGTATGTAGGTACAGAAATGCAAAGAAGACAAAAGGGGATATATACTTGGAAGCTCGGAAGCTTGGAGGTATGTTAGTTCTGAGTGTACAGCATGAAGAGGGAGTAATACAGGCCTGAAATTCCAAAATCTTGAAGGAGACTCAGAGCTAGACTCAGATGAATACATAGAGTTCAGGTATAAGAAGGTGTTATGATCGCTTCTTTTCCTTTCACCCTACAACTTAGTTACCTTTTCCCCCTTGTCATTTCCTTTGTCTCAGCTTCTCACCATTCCTTCAAAACACCCTCCACCTAAGCACAGCTTCTTATTTATGCGCTGTGCATGGCTATGCATTACCTTACCCTTTTTTCTCAGGGATTATCCCTTGTTTCCATGGACGCTATTTCTGTTCCTGTTCTCGCACAGCTCCTCCCTTTTCCTGAACTGGCACAGCCTGGTCCATGCGCAGTATGTCTCCCCTATACAAACTAGCACACTCCTTGTATCTAGACTCTAACTTTGACCTACTCAATCTTACCTCAAATATACCAAGATTAGCTCCTTGCCTTCGGATCTCTCTTAGTCTTTGCTCTACTATCGAGTGGGCACTACTCCAAAACCTCTGAATCCCTGGCATCCATCTTGACACTTGACCCCCTAAAGGACAACCCTTAGGGTGAACTCTGTGCAATCGAGTCTATGCTCGCTCCTATCCGGATCAAGCGTAACAAAAGGTCAAAGTTACCTGACAGGGCTATCACCGTTATAGTCCTCCACCATTTCACACCCACAGAACAACCCTCAGTACTTGTGGTGTGGCCCCCAAGAACAACCCATCAACTCAGCTTCTGGAGCAGAACCCAAAGAACCCAAAGAAAGCTCTGACCAGGACGTAACCTTATGTATCATCTGATCTTGAACAAACTTGAGACCTTGACCTAGCCCACCAGCTAGCCCACATGCACCTTCCCCACACCCCCACCCCTCCTTCTCCAACCCCCATCGCTACCAACCCAGTCTTCCCCCCTCTTACTCCACTGCCCTTATCCTACACACCACCCCCACTCCCTCCATCGTTCCCCAGACCTCCCTCACCTATGTCCTCTTCAAAACCCACCAAACTCCATATTGGAGTACCAGAAGCCTTTGATGGATCCTATGAGAAATCCACCCAATGGTTGAACGCCATACAATTCTACCTACTCATCAATGAAAAGGTCTATGATGACAACAACAAGAAAGCCACCTTTGCCTTGTCCTATATGACCAAAGGATCAGCCCTCACCTGGGCAACCACCTTTCAACAGAATGCTATCTCTGGCAGAATTATCTCTATTGGAACCTTCTCCGACTTCATCACGAAGTTCAAAACTGTGTTCAAACACCATGACACCACCAGCAACACCATTGCCTGGCTCTCCACTAAGCACATGACCAAAGGGAAGAACAACACCTACTCTCCGACCCTCATCAAGTATGTCTCTCACTTCAAGAACTACTCCTCCCTCGCAGGCATTACCGACCAGAATGTCCTTATCGGATATTTCTCCACCAGCATCCCCTCACCCCTCATGTGCCAAATCATGTCTATGGACACTGTCCCCTCTACCATCAACAATTGGTACGAGAAGACCATCTCCTTCCAAACCCAATGGGAACAAGCTGATGAAATCTCCAAGTGAAACTCCAAGCCCGCCCATCAGTCCTATCAATCCTTCACCTCCCCTACCAAAACTTGAGACCCCAATGCCATGGATGTTGATGTTATCAAGGTTGGAAAACTTACCACTGAAGAGCATAAGAAATGCATAGAGAAAGGACTTTGCTTCTGCTGCCGAGAACTGGGACATCTAAGCACCAAATGCCCCAACTTCAAGAAGGGCTCACCCAAAGTCTGACAGGTTGTTGAGGATTTGCCTAAACTAACATTGGTTGATGATAATGAAGACAACGAGAACATGAGAAAAATCTCCTTCTCCACTGTGGATTTTTAGATCAGGAAACTCCTTCAACATGAGTTCTCCCTAGTACAAAGTGTGCTGCAATTCATGTAAAAACTACCCCATCTATGCAAATCTCTGTTCAGCTTATCAAACCATCGCACACCTTGAAAGCCGTCGACACCTGTGCCCTTATTGATAGTGGCACAAGCATCTCCTCCCTCAATTGGGGATTTGTCAGGAAACACTCCCTCCCCACCACCCGGTTGAAGAAACCAATCTATGCCAGGAACGCTGATAACTCCATTAACAGCAAGGGAGTAATCTGCTTCACCTCCACCCTCTTCCTCAATGTTGAGGGAATTGCCTGGAAAGTCACCTTCCACATCATCTCCCTAGGAAACAAAAACATAATCTTAGGACTTCCTTGGCTCAAAGAAGTCGACCCTACCATCAATTGGACTCAACAAACCCTGTCCATCGATGAATTCCTGGATCAATCAAAAGATCTCTATCTCTCCCACACTGCTGATACCTCCTGTCATAACTCCCTCTACCAATGAACCACCCATCAACCCCCTTGACACATCAGTGTCAACGCCATTACTGACTCTCAACTCTTTGAGTATAACAGGTGGGAAGAAGAATCCCAATTCCTAGCTCACACCAACACCAACCAAACCCTCTATTGAATCATCCAATGCAGATCTCTCTTCCTCTATACAGGGTCTCCTCTAGAAGAGAAGATAATTAAGATTACCACTGCTACCGAACTTGCCACAGCTGCCAAGAAAGCAAAACCTAAACAAACCTTTCCCCCTGAATTCGCTGACTTCACTTCAGTCTTCTCAAAAGAAGCTACCAACCATGTCCCACTGTCTAGACCCTATGATCATGAGATCAACCTTGACGACTCCTTCACTCCCAAAATCAGGAAGGTTTACCCTCTCTCCCCCGATGAACATAAAGCTACTGAAGATTTCCTCCAAGAGAACCTTGACTGTGGAAATATTCGCCCCTCAAACTCCCCTCAAGCATCCTGGTTCTTCTTCATCAAAAAGAAGGACAGTGATCTCCATCCCTGCCAAGACTACCACTATTTAAACGAGCATACCGTTTGAGACACCTATCCCCTTCCCCTTATCTCTGATCTCATTGACAAGCTCAAGGATGCCAAACTATTCACCAAGTTTGACATCCGATGGGGTTATAACAATGTCCACATCAAAGATGGCCACCAGTGGAAAGCCACCTTTATCACCCATAAAGGCCTTTTTGAACCAACAGTCATGTTCTTTGGGCTTACCAACTCCCCAGCCACATTCCAACAATTTACGAACGACTCCCTCCGGGACATGATTGCAGAAGGATGGCTGGTCATCTATATGGACAACCTTCTCATCTTCTCCCCAGACGAAGAAACCCACCGTGAACACACCAGATGCATCCTCCAATGAATGACAGAATTAGATCTCCACCTCAAGCTAGAGAAATGCCGCTTTGCCACCACTGAAGTGGAATATCTTGGAATGGTCGTCAAACCCAGGCAACTTGCCATGGACTCCATCAAGTTGGACAGAATTGCTAGCTGGCCTATCCCTGAAAAAGTCAAAGACATTAGATCCTTTCTCAGCTTTGCAAACTTCTACTGTCGCTTTATCCCTGACTACTCCAATGTCACCTGGCCTCTTATCGACCTCACCAAAAAGAACCTCCCTTGGAACTGGTCTGCCACTTGCCAAACCTCTTTCAACACCCTCAAATTCCTCTTCCTGTCAAAACCTGTTTTCCACCTCCCTGACCTTGCCGCCCCCTTTGCCATTGCAACTAACACCTCTAAGTACACCTCTGGCACCATCCTCCTCCAGACCAACTCCAATGGTGATTGGCACCCCTGCTCCTACCTTTCCCAGTCATTCTCCCCAGCAGAACAAAACTATGACATCTACGACAGAGAACTCCTCACTGTTATCCACGCTCTGAAATCCTGGCAGCACTACCTCCATGGGTCCCCATTCCCTGTACAGGTCTTTACCAACCACAAAAATCTCACCTACTTCCACTCTCCCAGACCCTCAGCCATCAACAAGC
>JBBPQQ010000694.1:0-10093 GCA_038092595.1 Boletus subdepauperatus | reverse complement strand
TTCCCAGTAGTATTGGTCATTGGTGGGCTTTGTAGAACCATCCGAGTCCCATGCATGCAACATGTTGTTTCACCGCGTCAAGGTTCACTGGTATCGTTCTCAGATAACGATAAGACCCATGCCCTTCCACTGGCAGCACACATGGGCACGTTCAAACTCTTGGATTACCTACTAATTGATGGTCAAAATGGGCAGATGTGAGATTCTCCGTTTCTTCTCCAGCGAAGGAGCTGATTTTCTCAGGTGGCTGGTATGTGTGGATACAATAATTGGAAACTCAATAAAGCTAACCCATCCAGGACCGAATTTCGACCCCACCTGGTGTTGTACGCCGTACGCCATGTTCATCGGTGCCTTTGTTAGCTCCATTAAATAATCACCTTCCCGCTAGAATTTGTTGCCAAACCTTTGGGAAAAGGATACACCGTAGAGGGGGAGGCGACTGGGCCAGAGGTACGCTTGTTTCCACACAGTTATTGAGCTTACAGTCGATCACGGGCCAATCTACGAATCTAGTGAGTGCCTACCCCAGCCATTCTGTGGCTTCTGACACTAATGCGTGCAGCAGAGATCTACGTGAAGACTCTGACCGGGAAGACGATAACTTTAGAATATATATCGTCTGACACTATCGGTGACTTTAAAGCGAAGGTTCAAGGCAGGGAAGGGATACCCCCTGATCAACAAAGACTAATCTTTGCAGGCAGACAGCTCGAGGATGGCCGCACATTGCGTGGTGAGACTCTGTTGTGTATCACATTGTCCTATTATGTCTGACCCTTTTCTTACGGGGAGATTATAACATTCATAAAGGGTCTACACTGCACCTGTAAGGTGCTCGGAATGGTTGGTTGCCGATAGCCGGAGATGGCGCAGACACGTTGTGCTCTTTGTCTGGATTGCTATTTCTTTCACATATGACGTCGTACCACTCCTTCCCTTTCTTTGTATCGTGTATTTATGCAGACTGCCTCTACCGAATACGACAGCATTAGCTTGCCCACTTTCTATTCGAACAGACCGCTTCCATCGCTGCTCGACAAACGACTTCATCACTCGCTATCCCATACCCTCAGAACTCGCCACTCGCCTTCGTCACGGCTTAGGGAAGAGTTTCGCAGAAGATCAATTGTGATCCCCTCCCGATTACTGCCTATGATCACGACAGCGTTCAGCACTTCCATGTGAGCGTCATTAATGCTGCCTACTTCTCCGATGTCACAGGACTCCTTAATCCGCCATTCCCAGTCACCGCGCAAACATATCTTGAGCTTGGATTGCCATGGTTCGCACTCTATGACGAGCAAATTCCTTTGGCAGACAATACGTCTTCACCTACGCCCCTCACCGACGTACAGTCTATCGCGCAAATCGACGCTGCCCGTGCGTCGACGGGCGGAGGCAGTTGTCAAGCAGAATGGGGTATTGTGCATATGAGATGGCAACCCAGTCCATGGTACCCTGCGGACATGAATTCTGTGACGCTTGTTCGACTGCAACCGCCTGCCCGAAACGCTGTAGGCGGGTGACAGGTCGGACGCGATTTGCAGCTGGGATGCCCATGCCTGGGAAAGAGGATGGAGATGGAGTAGATGCGCTCTCGTTGGACGAGAGAATTGTGAAATTACGGGCAGGTGCGGCGTCGGGCGCCATCTATTCGTTCAAGTTGAGAGATCATGCAGTCTCTGGATTATGTGGCGAGGTAGATTAAATGGTTCTCTAAGTCGTGACTATTGGCAGGCAGGAAATGATGTACGAATAGTCTTACGTTTGGTCGTCACTACATACAGCATTGGCGGATGGCGTGCTGCAAGTGATCAGCTGTGAGATTTGGGAGCCCCAGGTTTTTGAGCCAGCGGACGAAGGCCAGGAGCGCAGATCAGATCGGAGTCTATTGTCTGCACGTGTATAGGACATTCCTCGATAACAAGTCTCAGTGATGGGCCGCCTCTTGTACGGAAACATTTCGACATGCGCACCAAATCAATAGCCGACCCACCGCCAAGATGTCGCCTAGAATTCATCATGATACCATACCTGCCTGCGGCATATGTCATCGTTTGATGACCCAAGTTCTTCTTCACCTTTCGCCATCATTTTCATCGTACGGCGGGATGCTTGTGACCCTCTCTATGTCGCTACGTAGGTGTATCGGTTGTAGCTTGTATTTAAAGGGTCGATCGAGTTGTATTGCAACCTCGGGAGGATCATCTATTGTCTATTTACTTGTATCTGGGTAAGCCAGGATTCCCCGTTTGACACATCCAGCTTCCTGTAGGTTACTCAGCAATTTGTGCAATCAATGCAGAACAAGCCAGGAAATAACAGCTCATCGCTCGTAATCACGATGATCCGGAGCGCTGGCAGAGACCATGCTTTCCCCCTGCGTCAGCCTTGGGGAGACTACGCGCCATACTTAGGATATGAATAGATTTGTATTGCAGGTCGGACGTTAGATCATCTGTATCGATGGAATTTAGATAGTTCGGTCACGACAGTCGCGCTCGCGATCTCGGATCGACTTCCTTGCATTCAGCCTAAGGGGTGCGTCAGATAGATGAACCTCACCCAAGGGAAAACGCCTTACAGCCCGAGCATCGAACGTATGCTGGGTGGTTGTTTTGTGAAACTGTGCTTCGTAAACATTTAGGGAAGACATACACCGACTTACGAGAACCCCGGCTACTTCAACCCAATATTCGCCCCTTGGACGACGTACTTTTCGTGTATCAGAACAGTCCACGAAGTGAGTTGTTGATTACTTACGAGGACAATCGTCGTTAAGGACACAATACTGAAATGAATTCTAATCAGTTAATGCATCCGAATTTCAGTCGGTTTTTACCAAGTGAGGAGCCCACAGTTGAAAGTGACCCTTCTGAGCTGTTGAAGAAGTTCCTCCCCCCTCCTATCAGTGGGCTCAATGTCTGTATGGTAAACAAGATAAGAGAGACCTCGCACCGTTGCCACTCGGGTTGCTCGGACCGTCCAGCCCGGAGGAGGTAGAGCAAACCATTAGCTATGGTTACAACTGAAGAGATAGCAATCAGCTATCGGAATTAGGGTAATTAGTACATCGCACGAGGAGCAGGAGCAGCGCCGACCGGGGTGGTAAAAGTGTACTGCATAGTCTGTCGTTTCAACCTAAGTGGGGCATATAATGGTTCAACTACGAAGCATAAACGGATGCCCAACAAACCTGAGCCAACAACTTGGATATGGTGAGCGACCATCGTACAGTGGCAACACCGGGAATACTCACCAAATGCCGCAATTGCTGCGACTACCTGGTCCCGATGAGATATAATTACGAAGTATGACGGTAACCATACCGCTAGATTAGTAATTAATTTGTCTCCCGCTCACTGCAAAACCATATACTGAATGTGACTCCAAATCGCAAAAGAACTCACCAATCCACTCGCCTAGCATGGAAGCTGCCCGGCGGAAGTGATGTCAGACGAAGAACTGTCATCAACATAAGGCTAACACCATTGGACGGTGAGTGTAAGAAGGTACTTGTGAAGGAATTAGAACATCGGTTCAGCTTTCATCTCTGGTCAGAGCAAGCCTTACGTTCACCAATACAGCCAGCTTTGTGCCAAGCAGGGCTTGAGACTAATGGGACCAATCGACCAATCGACAGACTCACTGCCAAACTCCTATACCACAAGTGAATCTTGTCACGTCATTGAGTTATACAGACAACTTACATGGGTATTCGAGTTGGGCGTTCTAACGAGGGATCACGACGGCAGGGGTCCAATACCTGCCAATACAACTGTACCAATCCAAAAAAATGGATGGTATCCAAAGCTCTGGACATTGAGGCTAAATGATTTCTCATTTACGCGTTGATAGATGCGGCTACGCACTGCATCGAGATCGTTACCTTGGGCGTTTGATGAATATTAGATTGATTTTTGGGAAATGATAGAAATAAACAACAACTGGCCTGAACCGTAGCATCAGTGAGCCTGTAGCAGTGAAAATGGGTGAAGAGTGATTAAATTTTTACCATGTGGACAGGCTGAGTCCTATAACGCATATCGGTTGTCGGCATCATTAACAGGTTTCTAGAAATTTCACCGATAAATCCTGGGTCCCAGGACTCGCTAATAGAAACAGAACTTAGCACCTCTTCCATAGGGAGTACTCAAGAAAGAGGCTTACGGGCGGCCAGTGATGGCGACTGCGTACTAGTACTAGCATCCCAGGATGCTAACAGAAGTTACCCCACTTTAGTAACCTCGACCACGCGTTGAGTATGCTCAGTGACTTGCAGATCCAGGTAAGGCCGTGGAATTACTTACGGTTAGCTTGGGTGATGTCACAAGTCGCGTGAGGTGACAGTACGCGAAGCGTGACTCGTGCGCGACTTCACACTTATTCCCAACCCGAACGCCGCCAATATTGAATCATGGCAAGCACAAGTAAAACACTCACTAATTCTGCCCATGAACCCGGATACACGTGTGTTACTTTCTCGTGTGATGGAAAGTGAGCCGTTTTTCATCCAGTCGCCGACGCTCTGTTTCTGATGGAATGTACCCAATACTCGCATTGCATCATGTTAAGGCTATCTTATACCGGTGGCTCAGACAGCTTAGTGCGGATATGGCAAATGGATAAAGATCAGTATCAGGAACCTGAAGTCGCATATGAAGCTGACGAGGGAATAACATCTATCGCATGTTCTGTACGTCCTTTCTGCCGTGGTCTGTTTCATCAACAGTGTAACCCCGACGCGCGTCATTCTTGGACCTATGTCGCATCAGAACGAGTATTGGCTGTCTGGAAGCAAAGACTCCGAAGTCCGCAGCTATCTTCACGGAAAACCCGATCTCCATGGATTGATTATGAACGCGGCTAGTGCGTGTATTCGGGCGGTTGCGGTCGACCCCGCAGGGAAACGTATCGCTATTGCAACGGAGTGCGCTCGTTCTTGCACTGCATTGTTCAACTGCTAACAATCCTCAGTGAAACAACAGTCAAGATCGTAGAACTGAAAGAGATTACCAACGTTCAAGTCCTGAGTGGTCACAAGAAATGTGTACGAAAGTTGACTTGGCACCCCTCAGGCACCCTCCTTGTTCGTATATTCCTGCGCACCTACTGGTGATCCCTGGACTAATGAACTATAGACTGCTAGTGGAGCTGATGGTACGATCACTGCGTGGGACGTCTCTGAACGTGAGCCAAAAGTTGAGAGGCTTATCGACGGCATTATTCCGGCCGTCGCAGATACTGAGTAATACCATTGTCTCTGCTTTCCTAACCCATTCTCCCGCTAAGCTATTCTAACTCAGGTCATCAGAGTTCATGCATGATTGTTCTGCAGTATGGCACCCATCTGGACAGCATTTCTTCGTACCTTCTCGGACCCACGGTATGCACGGTGCCTTTTTTACCTGTCAAACACTAAGAACTACGTCGCATAGAAATCGTTGCCATCTCGCGACCGAATTGGGACAAATCTTTCAGCCTTTCAGATCCCAACGCAACAGGCGCCACAACAGCGCTCGCGCTTTCGGTTAACGGAGTCTATCTCGCGAGTGCTTGTAAGGAAGGAATCTTTATCTGGAGTACCCAGACAAAGCATGTTCTTTGGCGGTGAGCAGAGTGAGTACACACGAGAAAATAATCTGACGCAATCTTGGCAGGCATACCGGTTCTCCCGATGCATTGATCACGCAGGTTGCATTCTCACCATCTCAGAATCTTCTTGCGTGGGCGGACACAGGAGGAATACTAACTTGGTGGAGGGACCCAATTCCTGCAGGTTCACCAGATCCTGTGAAAGCAACTGCTGTAGGCGGTGTGCAAGGTGTCTCTGTCAAACGCAAGCCCACACCAACGTTATGGGGAGAGGATCCAGTTAACGGTGATCTTGATGGTGTTCCTGGAACCGTTGACGACTATGGAAATGACTGGATAATCGATGACATCGGGATTGGAATGGAGGACGAACACGGCGAGAAGCGAGCTGTGGGTATGGATGGATTTGTGAAAGAAATGGGTATGTTTATTGACATGACTTGTTATTCTTGCTCAGTGTTGATCTGGTAGTGAGCATTACAAAGGCACAACCAGCTTTCCAACCAGGATCAACCCCAATGGACGGCAAGAAACGGTACCTCGGTAGGCTTCCATTCTTCCTACACGATTATATCACCCAATACGGAACTCCCATGTAGCGTACAACATGGTTGGATGGATTGACATCACAGATCAGGATACACATCACATTGTCAATGTCGGTTTTCATGACCTCTCAGCACGCAAGAGCTACCATTTTTCAGACCCTTTTAAATATGATGTGGGGTATCTGGGTGAGTGGATTGAGTGTCTTCCGTTCCAACTCTGTTGATAGATACTGCCTAGGTGAACGTGGTGTACTTCTCGCTTGCCCGCCTGAGCAAGATCACCCCGCCCAGGTGCAATACAGGCCCTACGGAACTTGGTCAGCCCAGGGTGACTGGACTTATATTCTTCCTTTGGGTCAGCATGTCCTCGGTCTAGCTGCTGGAGGAGAAAGACCTATGCGTTCATTGCGAGATCCGTCGTCATCTGGAGGAGATATCCAGGGTCAGGGGAATGCTGTGGTTGCCACCAGCGCCGGAGACCTCACATTTTTGAGTGGGTCCGGTCTTGAACGTATCGTGCTAGGTCTGGAAGGCGAGTATGTAACTATGGCTGCTGGAGAGGAATATGTGGTGGTTATACATAGACCAGGTGCCACTACCATCGACGGTAAGTACTTGTAATTTATATGTTGTACGGCGTACTCAACCGTTTACCACTAGGCTCACAGGGGTTGATGGCAACGTTGATATCTTTTGATGACCTTGAGGTGCTCCAAGCGAAACCACTACCGATACCCAAAGGCCACATGCTTAAATGGATTGGTATAACTGTGGAAGGGGTGCGTTTTTGCCGTCATCACCCCTATGCCATAGTGACGCGTCCTTGGTAGGCTCCCGCCATATATGACTCCGCCGGGTTCGTGCATATTATGATCAACTTCCGACGGCCCAACCGCGCGACCTGGGCGCGCCTACTGGACACAAATACGCTTGAACGTAAGCAAGGGAAGGATGAATCGTATTGGCCAGTTGGTTTATCGCAAGATACTTTAACATGCGTCATCTTGAAGGTACTTGCATATCTTGCCTTTTGTTTCCTGTGTGGAACCTATGGTTTGTCACAGGGCAGACAAGAACATCCAGGGTTTCCGAGACCGCTCACGCAAGAACTGCTTGTTAGACTCCCCTTCCGGAATAAGGACCCAGTCGAATCTTCTATTGAAGAGAAGTATGTTGATATCGTGTTCTCCTTGCTTCCTGCTTATCTCCTTGAAGACTTGCTCGAGAACGGATGCACATTAATCTGGCCCGTGATGCGCTAGGTGATGAGCTGACGTCGTCCGAGCTGGATAAGCGAGAAATTGAACTCGACAAATTGATCATTAAACTCATTCAAGCGGCTTGCAAAGCGGATAAAGCGCCTCGTGTTCTGGAGTTAACCAGGCGTTTGCACTTCACACACTCCATAACTGCTGCCAGTCAGCTCGCGGGGTTCTATAAACTGATAGGTCTTCAGGAGAAGATTGACGCGATCAAACGGTGGCGCGAAGATGGACCAAGCCCGGCGGAGGAGGCAAGGGAACGGAGGCGGCGACTCGAACAGGAGGATGTATACATGGAACGGCCGAAACTACTGCAAAACTTCGACCCTCCTCCCAAGATTGAGAGACCGGGTTTAATCCGCTCGACAGGAGTCATCGAGCATTCAGAATTCACTAGCTCAAACGCGCCTGTTCGATTAT
This sequence comes from Boletus subdepauperatus, assembly GCA_038092595.1. Taxonomy (NCBI): domain Eukaryota; kingdom Fungi; phylum Basidiomycota; class Agaricomycetes; order Boletales; family Boletaceae; genus Boletus; species Boletus subdepauperatus. Next base: position 2,265 of record JBBPQQ010000694.1, on the reverse strand, counting down.
TCAATGCACGACATGCTCAAATAGCTACACGCTCGCCTTCCCCCGATGGGAAGAGGAAACATGACGAAGTGGACAATCTTGCATCAAATGGTCCGGATGCAGATGCAAAGCGTCGGGCAATCGGTGGAATCGACGCAAGTATTCCTTCTCCGAAACGTGAGCAGGTTCTCAAGAAGCTTTAAGAAATCACGATTGAATGGTGTTTAGGAGACAATCCATTTGCTCGCAGATCGGCTGGGGAGACAAAGAAGAATCCCTTCGCACGGAAACTCGAGCCCATCAAACCAATCCAACAGAGCGAGAGTTTTTTCAACAAAGTCGAAGCCATTGAGGCTGATCAAAGCAAACAACGTAAGTTTCTTGCTTGTCACTTTCTCAATATTAATATTCGAGCCTCACGCCATTTCCACCAGGCGCTACAAACAGGAAAGGGAAAGACAAGGAGAAGAAGGACTTGTCCAGACAGACAACCCTCTTCGGGCTCCCTTCAAAACCGCCAGCTGAAAAGAAAAAGAGGCCTCTGAAGAAGGGAGAGGAACCGGAAACCGGAGCAAGTGACATTGAGCCTCAAGTTCCAGATGTCGACATGTCAGAGGTGCCCCCTCCATCAGAAGCTGCCACTCTGGTAGAAACCCAGGACCCCAAGGGGGCGACTACCGAAGATACTCAGCCCATCGAGGAAGATGATGTTCCAATAGAATGGGAGGCATCACCGCCACCGTCCCCTCGGTAAACCGGATGTAATTCTGAAGATGCGTCAGGAAGGTCTCATTGAAGCTTCATCTCTTTGACACAAGATCTTTCGTTCAAAAATGACATTGTGTTGTTCACAGTAACATATAGACATCTGTACTCCATCTCTACGAGCGGCTGTGATGGACTTGGCGCACAAAGTCTATAATATATTTCAAACGTATTCGTTCACACGATGGACAGGACAGCAGCATCCATGCCAAGTAAAAATTCGAGTTAAGGCAAATGCGCACCTGGGTAATGGGTGCCTCTGGGTAGGACACTGATCTCTAAACCATCTACCATGGATCGCAGAAGAGAAGAACAGTGTTGTCCCATTCGGCCTAGGGTCTTAGACTGAAACAGGTACAAACTTGCCACGTCTTAGACATTTTAATTGGCGAGCTACACAAATACGGTGCAAGATCCCGGGGTTAGTGAGCCCTCCAGACATAACGTCAACTCAGACACTCCATGCAGGCGCCTGTTTCAAACTACGGGATAGTTGTCGTCGGAAGTTTTCAGCTTGCGGTGTTAAGGACCTTCTTCCTGCTCCAAAGGCTCGAACGGACAAATCAGGAGCAAGTGTTTCAGTGGCCCATCCGAAACTTGATTGATGATTCATCGATCACCCCAATTCCAAGGTTGAACTGAGGTCAGCCCGCAGAATTGGGGTTGAGCGAATATATTTTATCCTCAATTCAGCTTTGTACGTGAGCATTAGGTGAGCTCGCCGTCCCAGTTGTGGTCGCCCCCCTGAGAAATCCGAGGGGATACGTCGGTCCCATTGCGTGTCACAGCATCCGGTTGACATAGGGGAGAGATATCGTTACGGCGCGATCCAGCGGACAAGAAAATTTCCGATTCTTTGAAAGGTTTGGCACATGAGTGGCATAACTTGGGCGCCGTTCTGCAGCTCAGCCCACCGTAGGGCCACGCTGGCACCCCGGTGCTGGTCAAATGGGCGCAGTTGCCGTAAATCATCAGCGTACCTGACGGAAAGCGCGACGGGGGTCCGAATGACCGCCGTGGTCACTGGGCATAAGGTAGACGCGTGAGAGAGAAGAGAGGCATCACGAGGGACGCTCCAACGATAAGAACGAGTGTAAGATTACCTACCAGGAGTGCTGATGGAAATATCGTGTGAGAGTTGTGTGTTTCCGTTGGCACGTGTTCAGCATTGTCGGAGAAGATGTCCTCCCTGCCCGTGCTTCATCGCTGACAATAATTGCCATACCGTCCTTCACCATGTCTCTGTCCCCAACCGCTACAACCTCAAATAGCTCAGACGTGCCCTCGAAACGGCGTCGCACGAACAGCATGGTACCAATCAATACCCACTCTCAGCAGGGTATGTCCCAATCGCCCGCGGAGGGATCGGTTCCTCCGTCCCAACCTACTGCGCACATCCCGAAGCGCGGTGCCAGGGCATGCACCGCTTGCAGAAAGGGGAAAAATAGATGTGAGGGCGAGGTAAGCTCCCTGGGCGGCCCTTTGCTTTACCGTCCCGCAATTAACTCGCTGGCCCGCCCT
>JBBPQQ010000693.1:0-10097 GCA_038092595.1 Boletus subdepauperatus | reverse complement strand
GTGGTCTGGAAGCCTTCGCCGTAGTCGGAAACTTGAGATTATAGGTCCTCAAGTAAAGGTTGGTTGATACGAACGCGTCCTGGTACATGCTTTCTTCATTGATGGTTTTGTAGCTCAGGGTGTACCATCTTCGTCTACAGTACTACACCGCATACAGTTTCCGCGCTTGTTCAACTCACACGAAGGTCTCCAGCCCCAACCTGTTATGTGTGGAGGAGATGCGTTCAGCGACCCACGTTCGTCCCTTGCTGCCTTGGCTTACCAAACCGCAATGTGCAGCCGACGAAGAAAGGGATCACCTCATTCGATCATTACGTGCAGACCTTGATATCAGAAAGCGAACTCGGGTGCGTTCGTCGTCACTCTGATATGCACTGCGTCCTTGCTATCCATGCCCATTAGAAGGACTGGAGATAATGATAATGGTCCAGCAACTTCGTGACCAGCTCACGACGTCCCAGGGAACAGCCAATGGGGAAAAAGAGCGCTTTGTGACTCTCTTCTTGCGCGAGAAGAAAGGTCGAGTACTCGGATCCGATCATGGAACCAAGGGCCCGGACTGTCTGGAGACGAACATCACACAAATTGCAGAGGTGTGTGATTGGCTGACAAAACCGACAGAACTTTTCGCTACGTGGGGGATATGTCACAGAAATGATGTAATAAGTAATATCGACCAATCTCCAGGGGCGAATGGTGGAGAGGTATAGTGGGTAGGACTTTTTGATCTCGTCGCCGCCGAGTGTCGGTTCACTTTGTAGAACATGTGGAGCTTATGTGGAATTGGTTGCATCTGTCGCCGGCGCTTCGCCGTTGCGGGCAAGCGTCTTTGTGCACAGCGCGGGTACGTCTTTACGGATACACCCTTGCCAGCGTCAAAGTTGAAAAGTCGTACATCCAGTCATTGATTCTCTCTGGTCCACCATTACGTCTCGATGGCCGTTCGCTCGAGGATTGTAGACCTAGTGTGACTATTGTACTGAGACAGTAGGTGAGGTCTCCCTTGCAATGATGGCGCATTAGCAAAATGGTCGAAACTTTGCAAGTCGGCCCGCCTCATGTACTTCCACCTCCTTCGGAACTTACACATACTCTATCTTCGACATTCCGGAACTGTGTATCCAGAAGGTCAGAGATAGAGTATGCTCTTAGGCCCCTACGAGCTAGGTGCCATCCCGACATGCGCCTCTTCCGATGGAAAGCACTCCGTGCTCACTTTCAAGAGTCTGTCACGGGCCTCTACCACCCACCCCGGCTCGCTTATCACCCCTCCCGCGCCCTTTCAACGATTTGGCCAGCGCCGGCTGCGACAACCTCGTCAAGGTATGGTCTCTCCGCGAGGACACCCAGACTTGTGTCGAGGAAGAGAGCACTGGGACTGGATGCGCGACGTCGCTGCGCGCCCAATATCGGACTGCCCAGGAATTATGTAGCTACGGCATCGCAGGTATGTCGTGCGGAGAGGTAGACCGCAGTTCGATGTCATTCTGATATCCCTTTACCCGCTCGTAGGACAAGTCTGTACTTATTTGCACAAATGACATGCCGACCGCACCATGGGTTGAGGCGGCCCTCGACCCGTCCCCCGCTGCATCCTTGCTTTGAGTTGTGGCGACGGAAAGGTAACCCTATGAAAAAAGAACTCGAAGGTGGTTGGGAGTGTGTGAGCGACGTTAACAATTGGTGATTATGGATTATAGGATTGTGATGGAACTTCAGAAAGTTATTGTTCTTAACCGCCATCCCACCACTTCCGCAAGAAACGATCTTTTATCACCTTCCTGAAACGGATCAATTCTCCAACATTGCTAGTGAGGTGAATGGTTCAAAGGCGGTCTTGCAATCAGCCCCAACAAAATCGACCGAACATCACCTTCGAACGCTTTGCAGAATGCAACTTATCAAGGATCCGTACTGCGAGATCGCCATGATCCGCAAAGCTAATGACATAGCTCACGCGCACATCAAGTCATCATGCGCGTGCTCGGATTGAGCTATAAGTTTAGACGATGGTTTGGCCACCAGTGCTGCCCAAAGGGGTGAGATCATCAACGTTTCACATTCAATGACCAGATTGCTAGACCACTTCGTCACATGGAACTTCACGAGCTACTTCATGATCCATTGACCATGTGATCCTATGAATGTGCAGAGTTCACCTTTTCGTGCAACAACTCCAATAGCTGCCTCTCTTGTTTATCCATGAACAGCATTACCGTCCCGAATCTCTGAACCTTGGCAAAGGCCAACAGGTAATCTCGTACGCTATCTCTTGTGTCCGAAGTTGAATCCTGCTCGAGCACGGCCTGGAATGTATGTAAAATGGATTTAAGCAACTCCGGTTCCAACGAGACTTGAAATAGTGCTGGGATGGAAGATGGGGGGATTGTCTGGAAGAAATAAGATGAGCTTCCCGGGGTATTTTTGCAAGAGTAACTTACGCGAATGAGACGCCATTTGTCCGAGTCGGATTGTAGGGACTCCCACGACTTGGTAAATTGAAATAGCGATGTGGGTGACTTTGGGAATCGTGGCGTACTTGAATTGTTTGTTGTAGGTCGTGGTGTAGATTCTCGCGTTGAAGCTGAGGCAGTCTCGTTCGGCGTCCTGGTGATGATGGTGTGGTTTCCTGTATGGCGGAATATCCCACCTGATACTCTGACCGGCTTAGACTCTTCGCGTGCCTGTTTGGCGTCCACAAACGTCTGCGGCTTGGACGGAGGAGCGTGTGTTGTGGTTGGCTGGCTTTCTTGCTTCAGTGGGCGCGATGAGACTGGTTGAAGTAGATCTGTATCCTTGGTCTCTGAGGGTGTGGCGATCCGTGTTTCATGCAATGGACGTGTATCGCCTTCAACGATCTTAATGGGAACTCGACGTCGTTTTGGGGTGGTGTTTTTGGGTGTATCGAGGGCCTACGGAGGAGAATCCAGCTCTCCACCAGCGTCCTTACTGGTGTAAAGACTTACGATATGCTTAGAACGTTGTTTGAGCTTTTGTTGCTGTGACATCTTCTCGAGCTCCAGTACCTCATTCTTTATCGATTCGTTCGCAGGCTCTAACGCGAGGGCTTTATCCAGGTCTGTGAAATGGATGAGGGGTCGTCAGTTTTGATTTGATATCGCCCCATACCTGCCTGAGCGTCATCCAGGTTCCCGAGAGTTTTCCGCGCTTGACCCCTTCTGAAAAGTGCTTTGACATTACTGGGGTTCAACGCCAACGCTTTGGTGCAATCCCTCTCCGCATCCTCGATCCTACGGAACAACTGATCAGCCGCATGGAGCAGCTTCGGGATGGATCTGCTATGGACGTACTTGCCTAGTTTGAGATACGCTGCTGCTCGGTTGAGGAAGAATGTGTGGTCACTACTGTCTGCGAGGATCGCATGGGTGTAGTGGCCGATGGCGGTGGGATAGTCGGCAGCCTTGAACGCCGCGTTTCCCTGTCCTTTGCGTGTCAATAAGAGACCGACGATGTTCACCACCGCTCACCTTGTCTTTTGCCACTCTCGCCTTTTCTGACGCCATTCGGATGTGGCAGAGGTGGCGGTTGCTGAAAGACCTTGTCACAGGGTAACCCATACTCAAACCGCCTCGTGTACTACAGTACAGCGCTGACTACCCGATAATACAGACATCTTCCCAGTTGAACGTCTCTCGCCCCGGGTCTGAACGGAACGCGAGAACAAACTCTTGAAAGTCCCGTTCCAAGTCCGGCAGTTCACGCGACCCCTTGTCCAGGAATGGTGCCAGTGGAGATGAACATAAAAGCGCCCCCGCGTGCGTTAATTCTGAATCCGTTCGGACCACGTTCCTCTAGTCTTGCTCATGTCCAACTGCGAAGCCTCCGTCAGCAAACCCGCGCCCTCGCTCTCATCTCCCCAACTTTTGCATTCTTTGCGCGATGAAAACAAGTCTATCCTCAGTCTGATGGCTGATGCTCGGCACATCTTTGTCGGTGGCCAGTGTGAAGATATCTCAGTCAGTCTAGTCCGTGTTGTTGTTTGATACCCTCCTTAACATCAGTAGGTTTGGGACAAGCAATCTTACACACTCAAGACTAGTTTGAGCGGTCATACGGGGAGCATACTTGCTTTGGAACTCGCAGAACATGAACAATGGCTATTCAGTGCTTCTGGTAGGAATCGCGTGTCTCTTTCACATCGAGTTTCTGACGTTTCGTAGGCGATAGTACTGTCAGGGTACGTGCTGTTATTCCGCAGTATCGCTCATGATCTGACTCGGATCAGATATGGTCCACGGAGACGTTCGCCGCAATCCATGTCCTCCACCCCTATCTAGAGACCGGGGCAGGCGATCTTTTCTCTCTGGCTTGGAATCCCATTCTACGAACTATTTACGTCGGCTGCCAGAACACTTCGATACAATGGTTCAACCTTGCTCAACAGGCTATCGGCCTATCTCCCCAAGAACAGCCCACTTCTGGCACATCCACGCCCGCTCGCAAAGTTCACAAATTCTTTGACAGTTATCCCCAGTACACTCATAAACCCGCCGATCTCTTGGCGAACAATTTTAGCTGTTCCCCTGCCTTGGACAAAAACGGCATTGAGATTCCAGCCTCCAACGTTCTCGATTCCGCACACTTTGGATATGTATATTGTATGGCGATGATGCCATCACAGAGAACGGGTTCCGACGACACGGCATTGCAACCGGACGCGACCTATCACCTCTTGACAGGTAGTGGCGACGAGACAGTCAAGGTAGGTTCGGACGTTGATTTGAGGATCAGCATACTTGCCTCCTACTAGATATGGACGTGCACTCCCTCTGGTCCAGTACTAAAACATACGTTCGAATGCAATCATGGCGCAGTCTTGTCCCTTGCAGTCAAGGGCGATACTATCTTTGCGGGGTGTCAGGAAGGATACGTTCAAGTATTCGATCTCGAGACCAGAACACTAGTGCGGACGATCATGGTCCAGGAGGTCTGCCAAAATTTTCTTCGCGTGTTGCATTTAAGCAGAAGCTCATGACGCTTGCCAGAACATCGACATATTATCACTGTCCATGCTGCATTCCGAGCTTTACACGAGCTCCTCTAATGGTCAGGTACAGGTCAGTACTCGGAAGCGGTCTGGGTATCGCAATGCATGAACCTCTGTGGATTTAAGCGATGGTCGCCTACATTCAATTGCACCGCGTCGTGGAGTGTTCACGAAGGAATTGTACTTTCATCTATCATAACCCACTTGCCTCAGGCAAATGGATTCGTACTGGTGACAGGTGCCAATGACGGGTTTGTGAAGGTAACTCGTCCATCTCATTCCTCACACTCGTTCACCGCGTTCCATCCAGATTTGGGACCTTGACTCGCCGTCGCAAGTGACTTCAGTCTCGCCTTCGCAGAATAGTCTGCCTGAAGCTGAAGATGATGGTCATGGTGCGCGGCCTGCCATGCGAACTCCGGATCACTTACATTTGATGAGCAGACACCATGACCTATGCACTATCAACCTTTGTCTCTATCCCGAGTGTCAGCTCTGATCCTCTACATCTCGAAGACTGTCGCCAGGCAGCTATCTGGTTGAAAAAGTGTCTGCACCAACTTGGCGCCGAGTCGACACTAGTAAGGCTCGCAGTGGTTGTGGACAATAACTAGTGATTGAGTTCTGGCCTTCAACAGTTGCCCACGGGTGAGCACGGGAGTCCACTGGTCTTGTCGACCTTCCACGGAACGCAAGGCAAACAACCGAAGCCTCGGATATTGTTTTATGGGTAGGGTTGCGCTACTCGTTTCCTGTTACTTGTTTCAAATCTCTCCAGACATTACGACGTCATCTCAGCTCCGCGTGACGGCTGGGACTCTGACCCCTTCACTGTCGCTGGCCGAAATGGCTACCTATATGGTCGGGGTGTCACGGATAACAAGGGTCCTATCATGGCAGCGGCGTGTGCTGCCGCTGAATTGTTGAGGAAGCGGGCTCTTGGCGTTGACCTGGTGTTCCTGATCGAGGGTGAGGAAGAGGTGGGTAGCACCGGATTCATGGACGCCGTGTCGGCGCACAAGGTTTGACTACTCCATCTCTCTGTGCCTTGCATATATCCTCATTCGTCCAGTCTCAAATCGGGGACATCGATGCTATTTTACTCAGGTATTGTCCCACCGTAAACTGACCGAGCTCTCCTAATCCATTCATGCAGCAACTCTACCTGGATCACTGAGTACCCGCCATGCATCACGTACGGGCTTCGTGGAGTCGTCCATGCTACAGTGGAGGTGTGTCCTCCCGCTTTGAGGCCTAGGTTCTGCTCTAGATACCTCTCAGATCGCCAGCGGCGCTCCCGATCAACATTCCGGTATCGAAGGAGGAGCTACAGCCGAACCCATGTTTGACATGTAGGTGCCATGCCCGATTGCGCAGCCATTTTTCGACATTCATCTCTAGGATTCGCCTACTCGCAACGCTGACGGATGGTCAACGCAAAGTCGCAATCCCAGGTTTTTGTGCGTTGTTCGAATCTCTACGACAGCATCGCTGTCGGCTCACATCGTGATCTCAGATGACAGCGTTCGCCCCCAGACCGAGGGCGAAAAGCGACTCTACGAGCTATTGTCGTCGGTGACGCATAGCCCCGCATCAGTCCTCTCTTCCCGATGGCGCGAACCCTCGCTCACGGTCCACAACATCTCGGTCTCGGGTCCCGGAAGTAAGTCCCACAATCAACCGCGATCGATCGTCGCGTTCATGGATTGTGGCGCACAGATCCCACCGTCATCCCCGGAAAGGTGACGACCAAGCTCTCGCTGCGCATCGTGCCAGACCAAGATCTAGAGACGGTCTCGCGTGCGCTCATATCCCACATCGACGCCTCCTTTGACGCGTTCCGATCGCCCAACAAGCTCTCCGTGCGTCCCCGCTCTTTTTTTTTTGGATGACCAGAGCATTGGCTCTTACGCCCTATCTAACTTCGCACCTGACTACTTAGGTCACCATCGATCACACCGCAGACTGGTGGTTAGGCGACCTCGACGATCCGTGGTTCAAAGCGCTCGAGTCGGCCGTACGGGAAGAATGGGGCGTGGAACCCCTGCGCATCCGTGAAGGCGGCGTACGTGTTCCTCTCAAGTCACCCACACACGTACACACCATCACGCTGACACACGCCCCTCTTAATAGTCCATCCCGTCCGTGCCTTGTTTGGAAAAGGCGTTTGGATGCCGCGCGCTTCACCTGCCGCTCGGTCAGAGCTCCGTGCGTGTGCCTTTTGTTCCTTGCGCTTCGGCTTCCCTGTGTGCTGTTGTGGGCGTTTCTCGTACTGATTACTCGGGAACAGGACCGTGCGCATCTACCCAACGAGCGGATCTCGCTTGCCAACCTCCGGCGGGGCAAAGCCGTTCTCGAGCGGTTCTTGACCAAAGTTGCGGACGAGTACTGAATACGAGTCGGGGCCGGGTGATCATACAGTGGTCCTAAACGATGAACTCTGCATTATGTTTGTGAAAAAAAATTGATACACATTCAAAACACCCAGTCCAAACCACCTCATTATTCGACCCTTAGAGAACACACATTCGTGACGATTAGAAAATGAGCCATAATCCAAAAGGAAAGGAAAAATGACACGTCAAGAACAAAAACAGAAAGGAGCACAACCGTCGAGCGTCTAGAAAAAAGGGGGGGAAGGTTGTGCAGGCCAGCCTGTCGTTGCCAATTATTGAAAAATAATATCAACTACACATGTCGGCGGTCGACGCCGCATCCCATTTTTGTTGTGTGGTACGTCTGCGTCGACCGCGACTGCGACCGCGTCGCACAAACGCGCCAGAGAACTTGCCGTCGCTACCCATCTAGGCACCCAGAAATGCATAAAATAAGGCACCGACAGAACCCGGCTACACAGAAAAGAGAACAAAAAAAAGGTCCTCTGAGCGAACAAAAAGAAAGAAAAAGGGCAGAGAGGATGAAGATAGGTTCGGAGGTTGAGGGGGTTAGGGATGAGAGGGAGAGAAAGGGGGTATGCTGCGTGCAGTCCGCAAGAGAGATGGTGAGATACAAAAGAAAGAGAGATAAAGCAAGCAAAAATCATGGTACCGTTCACCAGTTCATGGTGCTCTCCCGCAAGATCGGCGTGGAAATGGTGCCTGGCTGGATCGCGCGGCGCTCCCGCATGTTTGTGGCATGGTGATCGTAACCGTCTTCGTCTGCATGTGTTTGGAACCCCCTCAGGCTGTCCTCGGCATAGTAGAAGCTCCTCCGCCGTTGGCCGCCGACGCTGTCCCGATCGAACTCTTGGCCATCGGGGCGTACCCCGACGTATTCAGTATTGTCGGAGAGACGTCTGTGGGCGAGTGCGCGGCGTCTCTTGTGGACTTTGAATGCGACGTACGCCACGATTATGATCGCTATGGCACCTAAGGAACTGACGACACCGATGATCGCATCTTGGCGCACGGTGGATCCACTGGACGAGGTGTCAGTGCTACTTCCTCCAGGTGTCGGACCCGAGATCGCGTCGAGTTGCAAACTCGGGTCGACACACGCCGCCAGCGTCGAAGGGATAGAACCAGATTGAGCCACGTAGAAGCTAGATTTCAGGTTCGAGATGAGGCTGGCAAGCGTGGAAACCTGGTCGCTCGGTATGTAACCTTGCCAGATCGTTCCAAGCTGGGCAACGTCCGAAGGCCCGGTATATGACGTGGGCTCGTAGACCACCAAGTCGTAGTCTTGCACGTTTGCGACTGTCACGGAATCAAGTTCGCGGACGATCAGGTACTGATTTGAAAGACGTACCATCGATACCAAGAGCCGTGGCGATCACCGTAGGGAAGTATTCGAAGATCTGTCCCGGAGAATCGGCATTCTGTGCCACAAATTCCCAGTTGAGTGAAGCATTGAATAGAATGTTGATCATGGTTAAAGTGCTGGGAAGGCTATTGACGTCGAGCGGTGGATTTGGCAGGATCATTTGGGGTAAACCGCTAGGAAGGGGGGGAGCGGTGGGGGCGGCGGTGGGGGCAACGGAGAGCAACGAAATGGTCGTCGGTGCCTGATCAGGATTGGAAATCGTCGGTGACGCTGTCGTCGGCGAAGCAGTATTAAGCAAAAGCGCAGAAAGCGTGGTCAAGTAATTGTAATTGGAATTGGTGTTAGTCGGGCTGCTGGTGGTGGCGGTGGGAGGGAGAGATGGGGTGGCAGTAGGTCTGGTTGTGGCGGTAATGGTTTGAGGGAAACTTATTACCGTCGAAGTAGTCGGACTGGGCAACCTTGAGAGTGAAGCGTTAGTACGGGGTAATATATCGTGAAATATCTTACACACCCTGAAGTGGTGGGAGTGGGCGTCGAGGTCGTGCATCCAAAGAGACCCAAGATAGCACAAGAGGTAGTCGGGGTAGCAGTCCAAGTCGCGGTATCAGTCGGGGTGGCCGTAGGGCTGCAACCGATACCAAGAAGGTCATCGCAGGCAGTGGTTGCAGGAGTGCTCGTTGGCGTAGAACAACCGATTCCTAGACCCAGGAGTCCATCACAAGAGGTAGTTGGGGTTGGGGCGGGCGTCACTGAATCGGTTGGCTGGTTGGATGAAGTTTCTGGGGGACATCCGAGGCCAAGTCCCAGGAGCCCACTGCAAGCGGTGGTCGTCGGCGAGGGCGCAGGCGAACCTGTATCCGTCGGAGAGGAGGCAGGAGCTGTGGTTGGGTTGCCCGACGAAGCAGGACAACCGATCCCTAGACCAAGCAGTCCACCGCACGAAGTCGTCGGAGCAGCAGCCGGAGTGGTTGCACCCTGCGTCGGTTGGGTAGGCGACGTGGGTGCGGTAGTCGGCGTAGCAGGACAACCAATCCCCAGACCAAGCAGTCCATTGCACGAGGTCGTAGGCGGGGTCGTAGGGGTGTTTACGCCCTGCGTCGTTTGGGTGGGTGACGTGGGTGGGGTACTCGACGTAGGAGCGCAACCAATACCCAGACCAAGCAGTCCGCACGCAGTCGTGGGCGTGGGCGAGACCGCAGGGGTGGTTTCACCCTGGGTCGTTTGGGCAGGGGACGTGGGTGTATTCGACGTAGGAGAACAACCAATACCCAGACCAAGCAGTCCGCACGCGGTCGTGGGCGTGGGCGAGACCGCAGGGGTGGTTTCA
>JBBPQQ010000692.1:0-10114 GCA_038092595.1 Boletus subdepauperatus | reverse complement strand
TGCACTCGCTCCTCCACATCTGCCCAGGGCGCTCCCAACCGCGACCATGGCTCAGGTGTGGCGATCCACGAAGGCTTCCACGTCTTCTGAACGACCTGACACACGCTGGCATCAACATTTGCACCGCTTCGAGAATCGAACGACAACACTTCGCACCCCTCTCCAGCTCCTCAGCGGAGCGTCGAACACATTACCGCCCCTGGGCCCTGGGGCCGTCCGAAGATGACCGATGAAGATTGATCTGGATATTATATTGCACTGGCACGAGCGCAAGAAGTTGGAACCGTACGAGTGGCAGATATCCCGCATCCGCCCGTCACGCGCTTGTGTATTCTCCATCGCGTTCTCAAACTTGGGCGACCCCAGGATTTTCGGAAATTCACACACGGATACATCGAATGGCGGGTCGTGAAACTCGACTAGGACACGTACGTAGCGTCTAGCAAGAGAATCGGAACATGGATCCAAGACCAGAACAATGTCACGGGTAGCAAAGTGCTCCCACGAAAGACGGAAGACCGGATCGGTGACGCTTCCACACTCTCACACGATTCTCAAGTGCATGTCCGTATCACATCAAAGCCCGACCATTCACCTGGTTCCCATCCCAAGTCTTGCCCAACGTTCACCGTGTCATAAGCGTTCATATTTGTTGGCTCCAGCCGCATTGCCTCTGTCTTTTGCGTGAAAAAACAAATCTGAACACACACAGCCTCTGTGTGTTCGCATTCATTTTTGCACAAGAGTATGATCATCCATTTGTTGCGAGCACTTGCATTCGTTGGACATGTCTCTAACCCCAGCTGCATCGTCCCACTAGCAACCACTAGTACAGCACAGCCTCATATTGTTGATATCAATCTCCTGGTGGTTCCGAGTATTTTTTATGGATACTCTCCGACCCTTCGAGGCTCTAAGCTTCAAGACTCGTCCAGGACAAGGAACCCAATCCTCTGTGTTTGCTCTAACAGAGTTCTCATGCATTCCTCTCCCCAAGCAGTGACGCCCTGACATCACGATGGGTTAGAACGACGAACGAGAAATGGACAGAAAGCCCGCAGTAGAGGCGACGCGTAGGACAACCCACCTGAACTTGAAAGTGAAGCTTCGAATGCATTGTCCAAATGTGAACGATCCTGCAAGGCGAAAAAGAAAGACGTAAGAACGTGTGGAAGCGAGAACAGCTGTCATAAACGTCCCACACGAATTTCCTCAATCGATGTCCGAGACACATACTCTCCACGGTGATCTTCCCGTGTTGCGTTCGCAGCCTCTTCTCCATCGAGCCCAGGTTATTGAAAGCACAGGTCCAGGAGGCTGTTGGTGCTTCCTCCGATTCTGCCTGGCCCACTGGCACGGGCTCCGTGTCGCCACTTTGCTCCACTCCAGTCGGCGACGCGCTCTCCACCATCGCGGCCACCAGATGAGGTAGACACGGATCAGTTGTATATCTGTCGAAACGCTCCTGGAGCATTTTCGCCGTCACGATCAGTCTCCCCTTCTCGCTGCGTTCCATCAATGGTCGAGTCATTGAGAAGCGCAATGGCATCAGAGTATAGGATGATATGAAATGTGTCTTCGGGTTGACGGGCGGTTTTATGTAGCGTTCGAGGGAGACACTGGAGAAAGTATCAAGGATTCGAGAAAAGGATGAAAAGGAGTCAGATAAATCCATCGTGTAGGTGTCTACTAAAAGCATTGCTTACATTGTCTGACCGGATGAAAAATCGACCTCGGTTGCTTCAGGGATCGGGTTCATCTTGATCTGCGCCAAGCAGTATGCCGCGTGGAATAGCACCGAAAGCGAAAACCCTAGCTTTTTCGTCTGTGCAATGATCGCAGCCGTTTCTGACTCTGAGACAGTTATGGTATATCGGAACGGTGGGTCAGATAAGTCCAATGGGCGGGACGGGGGAGCCAGGGTGTGACAAGGCTAGGTTATTGTCCATATCATTACTCGACCTATCGGAGCGAGAAGACTCGGATCAACCTACCGCAGTCCGAGCATTCTGCTCCGCGAATTCTTGCAGGAGCCTCGTTCCGGCTGTCTCCCATTCTTTAGATGGTCCTCCTGTCGCAGTGATCGGATCAACAGGAAGGTTCTTCCACTCCTCCGAATGTTCGATTCTGACCTCCATGCCCTCCCCAGATATCCATTCGCACATTAGGTTCAGTGCATGGAGTGCAGGGCCTGCGTCGATGATGGAGTGACAGCTATGAAAGTATAGGCCATATTCCTTGCTCTCATCGTCTCCCCCTTTCGAGGTTGTAAGCACGTAAGCTCTGAGAAGAGTAGTGGTTCCATTCCCGTCTGCGTAGGGGAGCCGTTTGAGGCTGATGCTTTGAACGAACTCGGATGGGTTGAGCGATGCTCCTCGTTCTTCGACGACAAGACTCAGATTGAGCCATGTCTCACGATCTGCGGAAGGGGTATATACCCATCGTGGAGATACAATGTCCTCTACTGTGCAGGCAATGACAGGGCAAACAAAGCTAGAACAAGGAAGTGGGTATTAGCATCAGGCTCAGATCAAGTGCTCGTTAAAACAAAATATCGTAGAATTGTCTCACCGGAGTTTATCGAGAGCTACCCGAGCACGGTCCTTCAGTTCTTCTACCCTCAGTGAAGAGGTAAAGTTGACACCAATACAGACTTCACCATCTCTGTTGGTAAGTGACAGCCCATGGCACAACGTTGGTCATCCTTGCCATGTCGGTGAACACAAAATTACTTGCGCATCAAATGTATTCCAGTGTCTCTGCATGCCAAGCTCGGAGCCAACCATAGGTCTGGCGCAGTAAGCAGACGCAATCAGCCAGATGATGATGTGAAATTGAGTATACGGAACTGACCGAGTATAGACAGGGGGGTCACGATTGGCATCAAAGACCCATGGTGTTGGAAGGGGAGGTAAACTGGACATCCGGTGGTGGTGGGCGTTGATGGTTGCACTATCAGTATCCCTAAGGACTACGTCAAGCCTTTAAATAGGGAACAGAATGACTCGGGTTGCAAGTTCTGCGGGAGCGATATGAGTCCGATTCAAGCACGTGGATAACGGTCCCGGCCTGACCGGTAACCTAAGGTCTCTGCGACGCGACTCGGCGAGCCTCCCTCAACCGTGGGGCGGTTGGTGCATCGAGGCTTGCCTATCATGCAGTTCCTTTCAGCATGAAGTGCAACCAACGTCGTAGTAGCTCCGGCCAATCCCGACGCAAATCGATAAGAGAGTGGGGTGGTCTACCAAACGCCGTATGTAGGAGGGTGTATCATTATCTGCGTCCTTTGATGGCATGCCGAGCCACTGTGTTCAAGTTTTTGTGAGTAAGTTGGTGCTATAGGTTCCAGGCTCTCCCTCGCTACCTGATGGAACCTTTCCCGGGCTCCGTACACATACTTACAAACCGAGTCTCCGAGTCAGAGTTGGGTCGATCGGACGATGGCACCCGCACTTGGGTGCTCCTTCCAGATTGCGTCTACATCCTGTACCTCCAACTTGGCAAGGTGCATCATTCAGCATCTTCCCCCGAGCCGGAGATGCAAACCATGGTCGAGGTTCTAGGTTCCGCGCGCCTTCCAGAAGATCTCCGAGCGAGAGCCATAAAGCTCATCACCGAGCATGTCTTCAGACCCATCCGCAAATTTAATTAGATAGGGCTCCCCGCATACTACATCATTTAACGTAGCCGGGGTACGATTGTCGACATTGCGCTGATGCCAGTCAAGATTAACAGGTCTTGGCATCGAACGGCACACAGTGAGAGCCTAGAGTTCCCGGCTGCTGGAAATCCCTGACCCGGAGAAGTATGAAAGGATGTCTTTCCCCGTTCTTGCTGCTGCTGCCTTGACCTTCCTTGCGCAAAAACACCGTACAGGTCACGTACGACCCACCCACGACGATCCCACCTGGCAGGCCAGTGACACCAACCGTTCCAACGAGATAAAAAAACAAACGGTTTACCGTAGCCAATATCAACGATCCCTTGTTGGGAGACATTCCTGGGGTCACCTGAACTCCATGTTGTGTGGCAGTTGTTTGGCAGTTGTTGGCAGCTCGAATACGTATCACCCGGTGGCATCACGCCGTGGCTGATCGGGGAAAATATATTGGATGGCTGCTCCTACGATCATGATCTCTGTCGGAAACACCCCTTTGAAATGGATAACTGAATACTACGTATCTAGGATCAGTGATCGGACATTATTGTGCTTTCAGGACTTGTGAATCAAGTTAGCATCTGAACAAGTTTATTAATACTGTTTGGATGTAAGCGTGTCCTCCCTACAGGCCTGCATCTGAGCATCGAGGCGGTATGTCAGAAATTGTCTTTATGAAAAAAAAACTTGCAGTGATTCCCAGTGCATCAATACCACGAGGCTGAGTTTTGACAAACCATGGATAAGACGGCGGTCTCCGCGGTTTATAGTGGTTCCTGGCATGGCCTGTCGGCAAGGGCACCTAAATCATCTTGCGCGGTGTGCTCGGGCTGGTCAAGCTTTCATAGGTTCATTGCCATCGCATCTCCGATCTGAGCAAGACGTCAAATACAACCCTTGGAATGATCCAACAGGTATTGATGAAACGTCAACAGCCCTGAGATTCCCGGCGAATTCCGTGGACGTTCAGAACCGCCCAGGAGTGAACAGATTGGAGGTATCATTGTCCAAGCCACGGACGAAACTTTGTTCCCATTAGTTACTGACTGTTATCGTCGCCGTCCCGTTCGTGTTCCTCGCGCACTGCCACCCGTGTTCCCATGTCATCCGGAACATCCGTGCCTCCTTTGGGCTGTGGGGCTTTGCGATCCTCATCGTGATGCAGTGTGTCTAGTTCAGAATAGCAAGAAAACACGGTGCTCGTTGGAGTCACTTGAAGACACTGGATCCGACGTAAGATCGGGAGGATGAACGAATTAACGAGGCTCCAAGAGACTCAAGACGTCAGACTCACCTGTGAACGGGACGTTACGAGATTCAAAGAAAAACCAATCCGTGGGACGACCAGTCGCCGAATCCGTGAAACAGAGGAAACGTGGTCTTGCAAGGCAAACACTGAAAATGTGCTAGAGTGGCCAGTTGGATGGCGGCCATGAATATCCGGAGCCACGTTTGAATGAAACCGACACTGCGCGCCGGTGCTGGCGAAAATGCGATTCAGACCCGATGTCAGAGTACGACGTTTTTTTTTCGCTCAATGGTGGGCAACGCACTGAGCACTCACGCATGCGTCTGGTTTGCTAACTCGAGTACGACATTGATACTATGAGTCGCACTTGGTACTTGGCCCTGGGGACTCGGGAAAGCAAACAGAATAATAGAGTGCATTTGTCGCACTCTCCTGAGAGGTTTTGCTGTCGGATTCGCAGGATATCGGCCCATAAGTAGTACATGAATACACGTTTGTCGTGGTCGGGACACGGTTGTCGAAACCTGGCAGCATGACCAAGCAGTGGCGAGATTATATCACTCAGCCTGTGCGCTCGCTTTCTCCCATCCTTCATCATCATCTCCCACCATGACCACTTCACTCGATCTCCTCAAGCAGACCGGCACCATCGTCGTCTCAGACTCGGGCGACTTTGAGTGTAAGTACCCTCTCCGATCGCGAGCGCCATCGCTGAGCGCTTATCATGCACCACGATCTTCTCAGCGATCGGTGTCTACAAGCCACAGGTGTGTCCAGATTTCATTTGCCCCGTGTCACATATCGAGAACCGTGCTAGGATGCGACCACCAACCCTTCTCTGATCTTGGCCGCAGCCAATAAACCCGGTTATTCACGTATCATCGACGTCGCCGTCAAGCACGGAAAAAGCAAGGGCGGTTCCCTCGAGGACCAGGCCAACGCCGCCCTGGACCGCTTGGTATGAATGGAAGCTCTATCATTTCTTTGCCACACCTTCACATTACCACCACCCTCATTTTTAGCTCGTCGAATTCGGAAAAGAAATTCTTGCTATTATTCCCGGCCGTGTGTCGACGGAGGTTGATGCTCGTCTCTCCTTTGACAAGGAAGCCACCAAGAAAAAGGTAAATTGGCCTCGATCAGGCCATACACGTAATTCGGCAGGCATGCTGATGGGTCATTGAATCGTTCTCGTCATTCAGGCCAAGGAACTCATTGCCCTCTACGATGGCCTCGGTATCAAGAAGGAGCGTATCCTCATCAAGATCGCGTCGACGTGGGAGGGTATCCAGGCCGCCCGTGAACTCGAAAGGGACGACGGCATTCACTGCAACCTCACGCTTCTCTTCGGTTTCGGTCAGGCCGTTGCCTGCGCGGAGGCGGGCGTGACGCTCATTTCACCTTTTGTTGGTCGTGTAAGCTGACTTTTTTTTTCTATTCTTTCCAACATGTGCCTCACCTCTTTCCAATTCATTCCTTCCGCATATAGATCCTCGATTGGTACAAGAAGGCAACCGGAAAGAACTATGAAGGCGACGAGGACCCTGGTGTGAAATCGGTCAAAAAGATCTTCAACTACTACAAACAGCACGGCTACAAAACCATAGTTATGGGTGCCAGTTTCCGTAACGTACGTCAATGAGTCTGTTTGTCTCTCTCGTTCTGATCCGACCACAAACAACGCCCCATCCCGTCACATCGGTCGATCGCACCCCTCCGACAGTCTGGCGAAATTAAAGCGCTGGCTGGCGTTGATTTTTTGACCATCTCCCCTGCCCTGCTCGAGGAACTCAAGAAGTCGACGGATCCTGTACCCAAGAAATTGGATGCTTACGCAGGTGGGTACTCGGCGATATGGGTCGTTTTCGAACCCTGCCCAACATGCATTGGCTGATCCGTCTTTTCTTTTTTCCCCTTCCCGTGCCCCTTTTGTGCGTTCCCCTTGCGTACCTTTTCCATTCCCGTCCCGGCGCCTTTGATAACACACGTCACGCCCCCTGTCACTCGTTCCAGCCATCGAGGCCATCGACAAGGTCTCCTACATCGACAACGAGCCCGAATTCCGCTGGACCCTCCTCCAAGACCAGATGGCCTTTGACAAGCTCCACGAGGGGATCAAGAAGTTTGCAGAGGACGGCGAGACACTCAAAGCGCTCCTCCGCGAAAAGCTCTCTGCCTAGACACGTCGACGTTCCATTTCGTTGCTCTCCCTTTTTTAGACGTTCATGTAAAGTAGGAAAAACAAAAATGTCGTTGTATGAGGTGAAAAAAGAAGATGGCGCATGTCGTGTACGTGGATACGTAGAAGACCGTTTCATACGCGCCCAAATCGCCCATCTCCGTGGTCACTCATCATGATGGCGAGCTGGCATGGCTTCGACGTCTTCCATTATTGAATATTGAACCGTGTATGGGGTGATGCCGTCACCGTCGATTGTCAGTCGGGAGGAATAAAAATGAAAAGAATGGAATCTCAGGCCCTTCCAGACTCGGACCGGAGACATTGATTCTTCGTGGCTAGAAAAGTACAAATGATGACCAGGTGTTTTATATTATTTTAAAAGTGGTGTACACATACGAAGTGATGGATGCCATGGATACTGCGAGACGAGGCAAAGTACAAGGAAAAACACAAAAGGGGATGTACACGAAGTTAACAGGAGTAGTGAGGGGGGGAATGGTTCTGCGTCACAAAAAATGTGTCATACCAGACGACAAGTCAACAAGAATCCCTCGGCGATCAGTGGCAAAAATACGCAAGAGAAAATGAAAGTGTGCTTGAATTCTAGCAATGCCAGCTCGGCCGAAAATCAATTCAGAGCGCAGACACCCCTGATTCCCATTCCTCGCTCGTCACACATCCGACAGCCCTACACACCGGACAAGACACCTCGACAAACGGCTCCCTCTTATTCTCACCGCCCCACCCCGCAACACGCTCCGCGCTGACCAGACATGCAGGATGGAATGCATGCGCGCATACAGACGCTTGACCATTGCTCTCGTGGTCGCCAGCGCCAGGCAACGAGTGAATGGATACTTGCTCCGTCATCGACTCGGACAACTCAGGGAAAGGATCTTCGTCAGAAGGGCCGATGCCACAGCTCGTATCGGAACAACGCAGACCCTTCTCTCGTTCTCGCTGCTCGACGCGTTGTCGCAGTGAAGGTCCAGGGGCAGACGGGAGGATCCATGTTTTTCTCTCCCGCCGGGGAGGCATAGGACGAGTGGGTCGGAACATCATTGGATGGAACGGAAAGACTGGAACGCCGCGGGGACCGCCCGTGGGAGGGGGGATAGGTTGGGGACCGGCTGCTTCAGGCCCCGGTATAACTTGTGGTTGTGGTTGAGCACCGTCCGCGGGGGGAGCAGCTGGAACAGGCGCAGGACCTTGTCCATTTATTACTTGTGGGATAATATTTCGTGTTGTCCGCAAAACACCCTCGATCAACGATTGTAGATCCTGTGCAAACCCATTGGGATTTGCAGCACCATTTTCGCCAGCGGCACCGACGCCCGCTCCGCCAACGTCAGCACCATCAGCACCTTCGGCGTTATCACGGGCATCGCCATCCCGTTCTTGGGGGGGTAGACCACCAACAAACATATCTAACCCTATCGTCATGACATCGATACCTGCAGGCGCAAACAAATACTCATTAGTTGAGCTCGGTATAGGGACTGTGCGCGGCGGCGCGGTAGGAAGAAAAGACGGACCCTGGTTGTCACCGTCGGGCCCTTGTGCTGCGGTCGGCCTCAGGGGTATTTGAATAGGAAAAGAGAACATAGGGATTCCGGGTATGGCGAATGGGTTGAAACCAGGGCCAACTGGCGGTACGCCAGCTTGTCCAGTGGTGGGAGGGGGTACAGGACCCGGTGGCACTGTGGCTGTTGCAGGACGGGCATCTGTAGTCGCGGGCGCAGGGTCTACTGGGGCAGCAGCAGCGTCGGCCGCACGGGTACCAGTGGCAGAAGCATCCAAAGAAACCTCCGGTGCAGCCTGCGGGCCAGCCGGCGCTGGGTTTGGGATGGCATTGCCTGGTTGACCAGGAGGGGCACGATTGAACGCAGGTCTAGGAGGCGGAGTGTAGGTAAGATTTTCCGGGTCGATGTTGAATCTGCAGGTTGGGCACGTTGCTTGCTTTGCCCTTGTGAACCACGGCAACAGACATGAAGCGTGGAACACGTGAGCGCATGGAAGGGAAATGATTGTGACTGCTTCGGATGACGGCGGGGTTGGGGTGGACGTGCCTGAAGCAGAGGCGGAACGGGCGTCAACGTCCATCAAATCGTTCGCTGTACGCGCTTCGTTTTGTCCCTCAACGGCGTCCGTCCCCGAGGACGATGACTGCGGCGCTTCACCTCCCGAAAACTGCTGACCACTGAAATTGTCGCTCTCGCCATCAAGTAGCGTGTCCCAGCAGATAGCGCATCCAGCCGGCGATCCTTCGGCGCTGGATTCCCCAACGTGCCCTCCCGGTGCACCTCCAACACGTTCTAACCTCTTCACGAGTCCCAAAGGGACGACATCTAGACCTGCGATAAGCTTCTTCGCCCGCTCGGGGTCTTCCCGCGCCTCATCCAAAGCTTGAAACTCTTGGAAGAACGCTGCAAATGATGCAAAGAACTCCTCTCGGGTAGCTGCGTCCATATTGAACAACCCTGGGGCCCCGCCCTGGCCGGCGGGAGCTGGTCCCGCAGCTGGTCCCGGCCGATTACCCGGTGGAGGCCCAAAGAGCGGTATCGTCAAAGTAAATCCAGCTGTGAAGATCGGAACACCGCGCGGCGCACGACCGGGGGTTGCATCATTGCCTGTAGTTGACGGATCTGCAGTATCCTCACCAGTTTGTGGGTGCTCGTGTGGGGCTTCTCCCCCAGGGAAATTGCCCCCGGGAGGAGGGCCCAGGCCAAACAAGGCACCAAATAAGCCCGGAGGATGAGGCAGTTGCTGCGGGTTAGCATTCTGCGGCGCACCATCGCCGGGTGGAGGTACACCCACACGCTCTGAGGGATGTCGACGATCCCTAGCGTCGTCTCCGTCATCGTCTACACGAGCACGTCGAGTACCGGCGATAGGTTCGAGGGGAGGAGGATCGCCTTCATCATCCGTCCGAACAGTATCCCGATCATCGCCGACGGGCTGGACGTCCTGGTGCGGCGGTACTGGGTCGAAAGTGGCGATGCCAGCGTCTGACTCGTCCGACGAG
>JBBPQQ010000691.1:0-10117 GCA_038092595.1 Boletus subdepauperatus | reverse complement strand
CCAGTGTTAGGGATTGGCACGCCGGGTATTCACTCCCTGCGTCACACCCCAACTGCCAAGGTCGCGTCCGAGTCGGTCCAATTCCGATAGTGCCAGTGGTGCGCTCAAACGGTGCCCAGATAAGGCGGGTTGTGACTCGTGTGGTCATTGTGGTGCTCGTGCTACACATCACTGCGCACAATCTTGATTCCTGGTCACTACAGTGTCATACTCACATTTTGCACTTTCAGAGCACTCTCCAACTTCCAGACTCCATATCCGACACGTCCGACCGCTGCAATTCACCTGACACGGCCTTGACATGATCGTATGTACATTTCATCCTTTAGCAGGCGCGACTGACGTTTCTAGTTCGCGTTTTGACCCGTCCACAATGGTGAGCGCCTCCCGCCATCTCCAAACGTCTTCCACCACCACCAGCTCGTCTCAACGCTTCCCATCACCTCAGCCAAACAATCCGAGCGAGGCGCTCGACGATCGCAACGCAATCGGTTCCAAGTTTGCCATCGACCCAGTGTGTCAAAACATGTTGTTTGGTCATTTGTGAACGTGCCCTCGTTTCCTCCTAGACGTGTTTGGTTCACAACTTAGTTCTCTCGAGATCAGTGACCGTCAAACGTCTATGTCCTATGTACGCTGTTACATGTCGCACTAGTGATGAGTTACAATATGAATAGATATACGTGTAGAGTGTGGTGATGGCAAGGACGGCATTGAAACGATTGAAAATGCATATGGCATAAACCACAAGCCGAAAGCAAACGACAAAACAAACGGCGACGCAACGCGGGACGACCCTACGAGAAAAAGTACAGCGACTTTCGGATCGTCTCCACCTCAAACGTGCCCTTTTCCGGATGTGGCGGGATCAAGTGCGAGAGCTTGATAAACTTGTTCTTGAACGCCGCAGGCACGTCCTCGTGCTCTTCCTCGCTCCCCAAATCGTCGTCGTCGTCGTCCCGGTCCACCTGAATGCGTTTCTGGCTCGAACCCCGTGGTCGACCTCGAGTGCGCTTGACGGGCGCCACAGGCTCCTCGGCGTCGTCTATGGTGATGGTCGAGATCGAGCTCCCCTCGGCGTCCGTGACGTCCAACAAGCTGCCGACCGCCTCGTTCTCTTGCTTGAGCTCCGCAGCCACGTCCTTGGACGCCGAAATGCGACAACCCGCTTTCAAGAGCGTCTTGAGCGTCGCTTCCTTTCGAATCGCCGACAGCGGTACAAAGTGGTTGGCGTAGCGCTCCCGGAACTGTCGTGGGCACGTTGCGTTGAGCACCCAGGGGAAGAGATAGCATCGGGACATGCTCACCTCAGCTTCGAGTTTACGAAGTATGTCGGAAGAGTGAAGGGCGATGAACGTGTCTCGGATGACTTCAGACATCTGGTCGATGCTGGATGCATGCGTCCAGTAAGAATCATGCACGGATGCAAACGTGATGTCTCGTGTCTTTAGATGCTCGTCAGTCGTCTCTCACCCACGGCACCCAACAAGGCGCTCACCCTGCATTCCAACGCGGTCAACATCATGTGCGTCGCATCCAGAGAATGAATAAAGTTGGGTGGGAACGCAGAAGCCTGCTTGATGCCATTGACGGCAGCGGGTGCTGTAGGATCCGAGATGTAAACCGTCTGCAACGACGTCATGATCTGCTTGCGCTTCGCCTTGCGATACGGCTGCACGATCGGTAACCCCAACGGCGTCGTCCACACTACCGTCGCCATCTGTTCCTTCCATATCCGGGCCTCCACCGTATCTTCCTTGGCGTTGGCACGCGAGGGTTTGAGGATCTCGGGGAGACGTTCTTTGGGAACGCCTTTGGTGATGAGTTTAGCAGAGGTTGAACCAGTTTTGGATAGACTTGGCACCCGAGAAGAGGTCACCGATGCAGCGGAGGACATTCTTTGCAAGGTAGGCAGAAGCTCCCCAACAGTGTTCTTCAGGTATGTCTCCCCTATCTTTAAGCTGCCTCTCGATCTGCTCGCGAGCCCCGATATAAGTGACCCCGTACACTGTCGTCATGACCTTCCAGCAAAGACCGTCGATCAATATCCAACTTGTGAACAACGACAATGCAGGACACACCGTTTGCTTCACCACTTTGCGAGAAATTTTTCCAAGAAGGAGCTGGGCGATCTGCTCGCCATTGTCAGCGTCTCTCTGTACGATCTTTTCGACCATGTTAGCAACATAGGTGTACACGTCCGATGGTCGGTCCGTCACTGCCAAGTTGACCTGTGCGGCACCCTTGCCATCGCCTCCAAGGGCAGCGTAGTGTTGCAGACCGTTGCATGTGCCGTCCTGGTGGACGGGAAGAGTCGACATGTATCCATGGGGGTCTTTCGATTCAAGAGCGGCGCGGAGTTCCATGCAGGTGGCGAGACATTGCCACGGATCGTCTGCCTTGGTCCACCAGCGCCGACCCTGTCCAGAAATCAGAAAAAGTAGCCGGGACGAGGAGATCGACGCACCTCCAGAGGATTCTCGGCACTATCGTACACGTCATCGAGGTGGTTCATCACAAATGCTACGCGTTCGTCGAAATTGCCCTTGTCGAAGCCGTACAGGTTGGCAAGATGAATCTTCAGCCAGCGCAAACCACGTTCGCCTAGTGGTTTTGCTTCTGCGAACATTAAAAGGCCACGGGCCAGGTCATCACCAACGTGGCTCAAATGAGGGGGGATGGGGTATGCTCGCCCACGGAAATCAAGGTTATGCGGCAGGTAGAACGTGTCTCCCAGAAACTAACGTTTGATCAGTACAGCGGTTCGATGCACATGCAAGACACTCACGGCGCGGGAAATCTCGATCTTGTAGTTGACGCTGCAGCGTTCGGAGTGGTTGTTGGCTTTATCCTGGACATGAGCCTTGAGCCGTTGGCTGTATATGGATTTCGCTTGCACGTCCGTGTCGTAGTTCCCCGGTTTCTCGGGCTCTGACTTGTCGTATACTGAAGGAGGAATCTTGCAGAGCCTTTCGCCGGAATTCCAGACTTGGAGTACGATATCGAAGATCTTCCGGTTGATCTGCCAAGGCGTGCTGCCCAGGACATCCAGGCCAGTATACACGAGCTCGAGATTGCCCAAAGATGAAGCATGGTGAAGGTAACTCTGTTGTTCCTGACAATCCTTGAAACGCATGACTGACGCTGAATCATCACGTCAGCGGACCTGCTTGCAGGACAAGAAAAACACCCACTCTTGTTATAAATGTACCCGCCCTGGTCAGGAGCGAGCCATGGCTTGGGCTTGACAAGCATAGGAAGATGGCGAGGATGGAGTGTTTCGCGCAGAGGGTCCTTGGCAAGTCGGTCGGCGACAACAGGATTCAGTCGGATGACACCCAATTTTTGGCCACGAACGTATTCGTATGCATGGTAAAACGCGGGTTGCATCTCCTTCCTACATACGTGATTAGATCCCCAAGCACGAGAGGCAAAAACGACACCTACAGTTCTTCACCGGTTCGTTTGTCGAGTGCCGTACGTTCGACAGTAGTAACGTCCATCAAACAGTCGACGAGGATACTTCCCACCCGTACGCGCAACAACTGCGTCCACTCCGTCGTCCATTCCTCATTATCCTGGATATACTTGGCCGCTGTAACCCGCCGTGCGTGCAGATCCCTGTAACCAAGACCCGTGAAGAAACTGTGGTCACCGACGCGATGCAACGAAGGTACCGCGATGTTGTTGCGCTTGCACATCTGTGCCTTGTACTCGTTTTCGACCGCTCGCCCAACAGTAAGGAGAGCGCGGGCTAACTTCATACCGTCGGCGATACCACCGGTGCTATTTAATCGCATCACTTCGAGGATGGTGATGAGAGAGAGCGTCTCGGGTTTCACAAGCGATAAGAATGGACCCAGGCGACTAGACCTGTCTCCTAGATGGTGTTGGCTTTGGTTTTTTACCATCACAAGTCAGCACATACCTCGAGTTTGCTTAGCCTCAGCGGCAATGATGTCTGCAATCTCGGTCTCCAGGCGAACACGAAGCTTCTGGTGCCAATCCCACATCCATCTTTGAAGGTCCGCGCGTCGAAGACCCACATCCATATGACCCAAACCTATCTCATCAAAGACTTTGGCCTCGTGCTTGAGTCTCTCCACGGCGACGTCATAGACAGACGCTTCGAGGAGTTTTTGACGGGCCGCGACATCTTCGGGAAGAACGCGACGAGCGAGGGTGACCTGAGCTAGATGCTTGCGTAGGTTGTCCAAATTGAATGGAATCTCCTCTACGGATGGGCGAATAACATCGCCATTTTCATCGACAATCTCCTGGGACACAACCTGTGGCAGGATTGATCAGAATGGAAGTAACCGATATCCAGATGCCGACTCACCGCAAGTTTCTTGACTGGTGTCACCTCCGGCACGTCGCTTAATGGATCCAAGTGACCAGTCCCCATAGCTTCCACTTGCCCTAGCTCTGCTATGACCTGTGTCATGTTCATCTCTATCGCTGCCTTGGACAGCAACCGGATGACTTCCGATGCCTCTTCGGACGACGTAAAGACGCGATCCGATATGACATCTTGAACGGATATTCCACGCGCAGTGAGTCTACTGAGCAGCTTTCCTGGACTTGGCGCTGAAGTCGGGTCATCAGAGTCGAAGCTGAGTCTGCAACCAGACGTAAGAACGCAGTCATGTTACACGAGCATCCATCTCACCGTAACCGGGCAAGAAGCATAATTGCATAGGTCTGCGCGGTCGGGTGGACATTTTCCGACCCGTTTTCCATGGTCTCATACAATGTCCATGCCTCCTCGCCCCACAGAGCGCTATCGTTTGGCTCCTTTATAGACGCCATTTCGACATAGGCCTCCAGAAAAGCGTTGTATATCCGTGTCTCGAGGAGGGATTCGACGGGGGCGGATTTTCGTAGCCGCTCAAAAATTTGCTTTGCGCGAGGCACGTCGTACAGATTGTATAGACACGCGTCCATGACCGCCAGCTGATCTTGGGTGGGCGAGTCCGGGAAGAAATAGGTGTTGA
The DNA here is from genome assembly GCA_038092595.1 of Boletus subdepauperatus. Taxonomy (NCBI): domain Eukaryota; kingdom Fungi; phylum Basidiomycota; class Agaricomycetes; order Boletales; family Boletaceae; genus Boletus; species Boletus subdepauperatus. The sequence goes on along the minus strand of JBBPQQ010000691.1, from coordinate 5,120 downwards.
GAGCGGTGGAATGGGACTGATCTGGGAGAGGGGTGGGTAGAATGGTGTAAGGGACCCGTCGGTGTAAGAATCCGCGCATGTCGTTGACAAAAGACAAGCCCTCCTCTGTCAACGGGTCCTTCTGTGTTGTAAAGCGAAAAGCGTCCGGAGCAGGGACCTGGAGTTGGGCGAATGCAGCGGGGGCATTGGCCTTCTTTGACGGAGTCGAGTAAAGGCGAGCTGGTCGCGGAAGACGTTGCCGGGAGTACGACACCAAAGTCGTCTCCAGCCTGCGAGCAGAGTTTCGATGTATCATCCGGGTTCAACGTCGCCACTATCGTCGTCTTCGTCGTCGGTGTCGTTCTACTCGCACGACCAGCTCTTAGCGAAAAAATGTGGCGGACTGAACAGGGTCAAGCCTTTGCCTGTTCAGTTTCCCACGTCTTTATTCATCGCTGCACCAAAGTGTACCGATGACAGATATGCATGTTGTCATTCCCAGATTAGTGCGAGACCGAGTGGTATTAAGTACTTCTAGTTGGTCGCGATGGCGATCATGAGCCTGATTAAATAGAGACGAAGAAAATGGCATGACATGTCCGCATTTCTGGCGTTTGCTCCAACTCGAAGGGGGTACTAGTTTTGAGGACGAGACGTAACTCTTGTGATCATCCCTGATCACCCCTAACCCTAGTGAATTGCTATCGTTCCACGTTGTTTCATGTCGCGTAGGTCTGCGCTAATGATATTGGTGGGCGTCAATTAGATTAGTGACTCCTCGGCGGTTCTGAGGCAGTTCGAAGGAGCCTACCATTTGTCCGAGCACTACCCCAGGTGAGACCTTGCTCCATGTACAAGGTTGGATGATATCGGTGGTGGAGTAGATTACACAGAGCAGCGCCTTCAGTGGAGCTCACCTCGGGACGTTGCAAGGTTGACACCATCGAAGATGTTCATTGTTTCTCGATCGGAAGACGGATCAGATTACGAACCCCATTCGGTCTGACAATTTAGATTTACAAGGTGGGAGGGCGGAGCGCTACTTCGGCCACTGACGGCTGTGATCGTGGCGCAGGCACAATGGACAAATTACGCCGAGCACTGTCGACGTTCCAACGCCAATGCCAGAGTAGAAAAGGGGCAAGTTCCAAAAGTGCAGTGCGTGTCGATCATGAGATATGACGTCTGGAGGGACGGAGAGTCTATGGACCGTGCTCGTTGTCGATGTCGGGTGTAAAAGCTCGCCTTGACCGTGTTGGGTGGATGGACCGCACGCAGGATACGCAAATCCTGTAGATTCCAGTTAGATAGTGATGCGGAAGAGGAGATAAAAGGGCGAAAGGAAGAGGCAACGAGAAAGAAAGACGGTGACGATGGTGGGTAACCTGAAATACCGATTACTTGTTCTTGTATGGTTCCAATCGCCGACGCAATACATCATGATATCTAGATGATTGCTCGCCAAAGTGAATGAACGTTCGGCGCCTTCGCAAGTCGATAGCTTTGCCTTCAGATAAATCCAAAAATATATGCGATGTCGCAGAGCTCTGATCGTGATCGAGGCTAAACGGATGTCGACCGGCGTGAGCGGTCGTGTTTGCGACACAACCAGTCCGAGGTATAACTCTGAAAATATAAGAAGAGGGCGGCTGACCTGCCTTGACCACCGATCTGTCGCAAATTTGCCCCGCTCCACGCCAGCGTCCTCAGCCATGCCTACCGAACTTCGCTGCGAAGTCAATCCCTTCGAATCGCCCATCAAGGCCATAGCATCTTATGCACCAACGACGACACCGGGCACTAGAACTCAACAACCCGACGTCCTCGCCACCGCGGACCTTTTGCTCGAACAACTGAAGGAACTGGAGAACCTCTGCTCCACCGTCGAGGAACGTGTCCAACGCAAGCGTCAAGCGCTGAAGGAACTCGAGTACCTCATCTTGGGGCCGAATAGCGCAGAGGGATCCCCACGTAGCCCTGTTTGCCCCGCCAACACACCGATCAGCTCTCGCTTGCGCCTCGTGCCCCCACGTCTTCGAGGACTCTTTGATCTGCGTGGGCCGGGACAGGCGAACCTCGACGCGATCCAAAGTTGCTTGGACTACTCCCCGGAAACCCAGACGGAGGACGACATCTCCGCACGCGAGGATCCTGGGCATTCAGACGAGTGGGTGGACGATGAAGAAGTAGCACTGCTCTCCCCATTCGACGACAAGTACGCGCTGCGGCAGAGCCCGCGAAAGGCAGAGAAAATCTTGCCTGCGATACCGCGTGAGGCGGCCAACGAGGTCTTGGAGTCGAAGATCCCGAGGAAGGTTTACGTTCGGAGACAGGTTTCGGCGTCGAAAAGGCTCACAGGTCGACCACCGAGCGCCGCGACGCGGAGTGCCTCACACCGCCGTCGCCCCAGCGTGCGCGGCGTCAAGGCCACGAAGGCTGCCTCGGATCTCGCAACCAAAGGGACGATGCGTCGAGGGTCGTGGAAACGGAGCATCTTGGAGAACGTAAAGACGAAAGGTGGAGTAAAGGCGTCTGCCATCGAGAACGAGAGTGCGAAAGACAGCGCGCGTAGGAAGGAAAAGAGGAAGGGGCTGTGGTCGATCTATTCGGTATGCTCAGAACTTGGTCTCAGTGGAACCCACCATGCTGCTTGAGCGACTGCGTGGGATTGTACAGTACTAGTTCCTAATCTGAGTCCCAAATTGCTGATATGCGTCAACAACCAGCTTTCATGAAACCCTCGGAACGCCCGGCGGAACAAGACCCGGTATACGCAGTTCGGTCCCCAGGGCCGTGGTTTATTGCTACCACTAGCTTGTTGCTGATGGTCCTGAAATTGAATGCCAGGCGAACTAACCCATCGCCTCGAGCTTTGTTCTCGCACGATCTCATCAAACCTGATCACTTGCTCCCTCGTATTTGGATACCGCATAATCCCAGCCCCCACACCTATGAAAAACCTTATATACTTACTGTTTATGGTTTCACACAGGGTTGATTTCTGGAGGTTTCCGAATGCGTGGTCCAATTTAACGTCTGGTTCGGGACTACCCACTGCTACTCCGACTCCCGAGCATCTGCCAGGCAGCAATGGGTGTTGCCCAACTGTTCCTTTATAGTCAGGGCATCAGGTAATTCCCTTATCTATGAAGTAGCCAACCAATCAGAGCTCGCAGTTCATGCCAGGAGTCTCGTCACGAGACAATACGTCCTCCCACATATCGTATCACCGGAGCTCGCCAGTAGGTCGTGCGGCTCACACAGGCTGACACCTCTGCCCAGAATTAGGGAATACGGCTCGCAATGGATGGACTCGTCCCATTTAAATTGGCCTGCTCGATGCCCCGTGACATCCGGTGAGATGTGATGTGAGTTGAGATTTACAATTGAGTGCCCCTACTGCACGATCGATGCATCTCTGTGCATTCTTGTCTGGATGGATAAAAGGCTCAACGTGCCGTTTTGCTCCTTCCAACTTTCCTCTTTTCCCCCCCTTTCTTCCAAGGCTCCCAACAATGTCTGACGTCGAGAAAGCACGAACTTCACCAGCCCAGTTTGTCCAAAGCTACATCGATGAAACCAACGTTGCGCCGCCGCCGGCCAAGATCGCCAACCCCAGTGCTCTGTACGTCCCGCTCATTATGCGCGCCGTCCTGCGCTTACCCGACCTTAGTGGTCTGTTCTCGTTTGCAACAACTTCATTCATTCTCTCCCTGTACACTGTAAATGCAAGAAATATCCACACTCCCAATGTCATCGTCGGGATGGCCTGCTTCTCTGGCGGTCTTGCCCAATTCATGGCGGGAATGTGGGGGTTCCCCCGTGGCGATATCTTTGCAGCGACAAGTGCGTTTCAAATTTTGGCCACCTCTATCTCCACCCTCGCGGTTCAGTTATTATATGTGGGGTCGCTCATTTCGTCGGTCATATGACCCGCATCTCGAACGTTATCTATGCTTTGGATATGTCATCACAATTTCATATTTGGCTAACGGTCATACAGCGTTCAGTTCTTACGGAGCCTTCTGGATGTCATATGCAACGATCTTGATTCCCGGAAGCGGTATACTCTCCGCATATCCATCTGAGGATGAGCTTTCGCAGGCACTCGGCATATACCTGATCGCATGGTCTGTCCTGACCTTCATGTTCCTGTGAGTCTTCTTTACCAATTTGTTCGACAACGTGGTCATAAATTACCCCCCCAGAATCGGTGCCCTGAGTCGTAACCTTGGCCTTATCGCGATGTTCTTCTTCCTCTATGTCACACAACTTCTCCTTGCGATCGGTGCATGGTCCGGAAAGGCTTCAGTGAACACGGCTGGCGGTGGCTTCGGTATACTGACGGCTTGGATCGCATACTACTGCGCTCTCAGTTACCTGCTCGTCAAGGGTGAAAACTGGTTTGGCCTCCCCTTGGGCCGTATCAAAGAGCGTGAATAATAAACTTGTCAGTCGCCACCTGAGGGGTTCTTGTTTACGGTTTGGTACTCAGTCAGATGGTGACCCGGTCCGTAGGTGATCCGCTGCGGGCGACGCTGGAACACGAGAGTAGTGGGTTCAAAAGGGGCGGCGTCAAGCCAAGACAGGAAGGAAGAGTGAGAATAAGCAAAGACCAGAGAGAAATCGTCGTCGATCGTCGTCGTGTATCTTAGACTTCGAACAAGAAGAGAAATCGGAAAAAGGATGATGATGATATTGGAATAAGATACAGGAGAAACTTGCGCTTGTTTAAGTAAGGTACACCCGAATCCCGATCAAGAACTTGAAGTGCTCATGATCACGCGCACGTCGGACCGTTCAGAGTACCTCCGAGGACCATGCTTTGTGTGTTAGGTTCGCTAGAAACCGCAGCACGAGCACAGCACAAGGTGCGTTGATTGCTAGAAGAAACGAACTAAGTAATATAACTCGACACAGCGACGGGACTATACCTAGAAGAAACGAAGCACGACGTTAAGAGAGAAAACGGGAACGATGTGAGTAGACTACGATATACGACTGATTACAAAGAAAGACTCAGGAGGTTTGCCAGTGCACGGGCCCTAGGGGCTCGCGTCGTGACATTGTGTCCCTGGACAGACGCGAATGGGCCACGCTATCTCCGCAACTCGTTTGTCAGATCTCTTGGATTCATGCCT
>JBBPQQ010000689.1:0-10123 GCA_038092595.1 Boletus subdepauperatus | reverse complement strand
TTTCTTCAGCCAGAGGCTTTAGCTCAGCCTTGTGTGAGCCCTCCTTGGCAGCCAGGGTTACTAGTTGTCGTCGCAAGGTAATCAAACGGTTGTGGATGGGGATAAGCTCGACGGAGATTTCGGACAGGGAGTCTTCCAGAGACCGCACAATAGCATCTATGGAAATGGAAAGGCGAAATGTCACTTGGGCGGATGCGAACGGTACAGGAAAGGAAGTTGCGCACCACATTCGTTGAGTTGTCGCTCGAGTAATTTGGTCATGGCCTCCGGATGCTTCCCGCTCTCGGCGTCGTGTTGTACGATGGAGCGCAATTCTGCTAACCGAAGGTGAAACGGGCGAAGATCGGACTCATTATAGAGACCTGATTCCTCCATATGGGTGATGATTTGCTGAAGTAAAGAGGGGATGGCGTCAGTAGGTGTCTACATGGGACAGTGACAAGGGCCTCAGTAGTGGGCACTAACCCGCATGGAGGCTAATTGGGAATACACGGCAGGACACTCCTTTGTGCGGCCGAGGGTGAGATAGCAGAGAGAGAGGAGACTGAATACATCTGCGAGGGTGGTGTCTACGCGATTGTTGTAGGTGGTGTTGTCGTCACGAATATCGTTCAATTTGGTGACTGATCTGCAGTGTTGGGAGGGAGATAGGGAGGAGAAAGGAGGCACGGACCTTGCTTGACGACAGCGTGGTATAGGGCATTAACCTCTGATGGCTTGATGAAATCGGCGCGGTCTCTCTTGAGGGCAGTGAGCCGGTTCCGGATGCTGCGGAGGGCAAGGGTAGATGTGCCACACGAAAAGGGGACGATACCTACTTTATCACGGCCTCGAGGATGGGCAGTTCTGGGGTATAAATGGGGTCAGAATGCACCGCGAGCATCTCCTGGCTCACCCTCTTGTGCTACCGGCGCAGCCATCTTTCAAGGAGCGTATCACCCGATATGATCACAAAAGGCAAGGTCGGCGTTTTCCCACGGGTGACGAACACGCCTATTTAATCGCGTCCAGTCCCAACCATCGCTCGCTCTCCCCCGACATCATCACCATCAAAGCCCCAGCCTGCCACCACAATGGAAAAGATCAAAGAGGTGCGTCGTCACTCATCTCACCTCCTCTTGCTCATCCCTCCGTTCAGAAATTGAGCGCGCTCCGCAGCGAGGCAGATACCGCCGTCACTCGCGCTGAAGCAGCAGAAGCCAAGAACAAGCAATACGAGCAGCAGATCCTCGAGAAAGAGCAGAGCATCACATCCCTCAACGTGCAGATCGCACGTCTCGAAGGCGAACTCCAGGCCACTGAGGACAAGCTCTCCGAGGCAAAGTCTGCCCAAGCAGACGGCGAGCACTCAAAGACAACAAACGACAGCCTCGCCCGAAAGATTGTGCTGCTGGAGGAGGAACTTGACGCTGCCGAGAAGAATGTCAAGGAGACGACCGAAAAGTGCGTCGTACGTTATCACAAGATCTGTTGCTGATCGCGTCTCCAGGCTGCGACAAGTCGACGTCAAAGCTGAGCACTTTGAGCGTCAGGTGCAGCGCGCAGAGCAAGAGCGTGACCAGTGGGAGCAAAAATACGAGGTAATAGTGACCCGTGCGATGCTGGTCCCTTGGTGTTGAATCTCACGCTTTTCTTTCTAGGAAATGCTTGCCAAGTACAAGTCCTCGCAAGCTGAACTGGACGAGCTCATGAAGAGTATGGAAGGCCTCTGAACATTGATCTCTCTCGTCCTCGTATTGCATCTACTTATCTCACTCCCTGAGAACCTACACTTTGGTCATCTGCAGCGATTTCACAGCTTGTACATCTACCTACCTCTCCATCCGTTTACACTCTCCTTACTTTACCGTCCTGGAATTAACCAATAAAGTCTTATTCATCGGACCATTGGAAATGCGGCCAATCTTATCACTCGCGTCTACACTCCGCTGCGCTGCATCGCTATTGGCACATCTCTGGAAATGTCTGACGATGAGTACATACAAAAATACAGTCAAGGAAGGGTGCTACAGAAATGGTGCACCACGAAGTTGGCATGCGTTGTTACTGCTCATTGAAAGTGAGTGAAACAGAGTTGACACAGTGTCGTTCATCGGCTGTCATCGCTCCTTAGTCAGTGGACCAAAACAAGATAACACACTTACTGGGCGTGGCGAACCCTTCGCCTTTGAAAACATGTCCCAGATGCCCACCACAGGCAGTACAGGTAATCTCTGTTCTGACCATGCCATATGCGCGGTCCTCATGCCGGCTCACAGCACCAGGAATGGCTGCGATCGACGATAAGCGACCGACCACGACAGACGGACGGCAAACATTACCATCAAAGAAGGCAGGCCATCCACAACCGCTCTTAAACTTGGTGTTGCTCTTGTACAGTGGCGTCTCACATCCGGCGCAGGCGTAGACACCCTCCCCACCCTGGTTCTCGTATTTACCAGTCCCTGCAGGCTCTGTCCCTTTCTGACGTAGAATCCTGAACTGTTCGTGCCGAATTCACGTCAGTCGGCGTCCCACACCACCGCACTTGTACGTACCTGCTCAGGAGAGAGTATCGCACGCCATTCGGAATCGGATTTGGTCTTTGATTCGACCATTCTCGTGGTGGAGTGGTAAAACGGACGCAGACAAGTGGTGGGACGGTAACCTCTGGAACAGCTATGTGGTATGCGCAGTCGCGGCGGAAAGGCGACCATCGTCATAGCGGATGGTCGAATGTTACAAAGCTACCCTGCCCAATAAGGAAGGTAGTATTCAGATACGTTCGACCCCTGTTCTGCTCTCTGGTATACGAAACTCACGAGTTGCAGCCTCAAGTCTCCGTAAACTCTGCACAAACATCCGCACAAGTTAGCAGCGACCGCCTTAGGTGCATTGGAACCACGGGCTTGCGCCTATGAATCGTGGCCAAGGACTTTGATCTTGGATTCTTGGTCAACACTTTGGAAGAGGGTCTGGTGCGTAAGTTGGAACAGTTGTCGACTCCGTTCTTTCCATCTAGGCCAGGCGGCGCCATGAACTAAAAGACGAGCGTTGACCAGATATTTCAATAATTTGTTGTCGCAACGACGATTTTCGAGTCCCGTGGAATTATGCCTCGCTTGCTGGCTCAGGTAGAACTTGTCACGATCAACTATGGCATAACACTCTCTGACGCGTACACTCTAGAGGGTCCTACCGCATTCCTGGACCTGTGAGATTGAAAGCACGAATATTTGGCGCTGCTAGCTTCCCTCGTCTCTGCTGTTAGTCATTTTCTTGAGACGGCGAGCGCGCACGTGGAAATGAAACTTCGACTCCATTAAAGAAAGTGACGTTTGTCTTGCGGTAAATCAATGGTATCGATAAACTCTAGTTCATTCCTGTACCGAATCACTAAATGCCACCTTGTTTCCCAGTGTTCTTCTTTCCGGTCTACCAGTACATTCACCGGTACAGTTTCAATCTCCTCAAGAACTCCCCATACTGGTAAGCAATGTCCGTGTTGGTACCCGGATTACCGCGCACTGGCTGCTATGGTGAATCCGTCCGCACCTCAGCTACTTAAGGATGCGCATATAAAAGTAGCCTTCTCTCCGACCGCTATTGTCGCGAGATCATGCGATACATAGCTCACTGAGAATACTCACACCTCGGGCAGAGTACGCCAGTATCGCAGTCCGACTGTCAGCCCTGAATAAAAATGGGCCTAAGTTCGAGATCACGCAGCTGAGTCTCTCGGATAGGGTAGCATAGGAATAAATTCGAGTATCAGCAGTACTAAGTATGTCATTGGAACGTTGATCTGAGTTGCAAGTTTGATATTCAAGCAATGGTCAAGCTTGCATTGGCGAATGCCATTCCGGGCTCTTGACTAGCCTACGAGAGCGCTTATTAGAAAACTCAAGGCAATCCAGAAGCGTGTAGAAACTCACCCCCACGAGGTAGAAATCGGCGGCTGCGAGGTTAGCTTGTCCAGCAGGAGTGGACGCAGGGATAGCGATATTATAGTCCTGGTAGGGACCATAGTACTCAGACCCGAGTGCCGGATTAAAGGGGCCGGTGTACAAGATAGTGCCAATGCCTTGGTCTGCAGTATGGCAACCGCTGCCACCGGTTGGGCATGACTGAAGACCGATAGCGATGCTTATCGTTTCAAGATTCTGAATATATATCTAGGATAGATAACGGGGTCAGATTACAAAAAAAACATGGGGACAACACTTACGTTTGTCCCAATTTGAACGGTAATGTTTGAGCCGGGAGTTATCGTTGTACCAGGGCTTGGGGAGACGATGGTGATCCCTTGAGCAAGAGCTGAAGATGCGAAGAGTGCAATAGCAGTGGCGCATTTGAGGAGTTGCATATTCGCGCGCTGGAGAACTGAGGGGGACCAGAGAGAAATTCACCCGTGCTTTATAGATTCGGGATGGGCTGTTCGACCCTCCTCACTCGGGCTTCTAAGTAGTATTCGGCTCTAACTGCAGGTCGAAACATGCCGCGAAGTTGTGTCATCTTACTGGTACGTATTTTTGGGGTTGCCTTAAAACATATGAGTAAGAAACCTTGATCCGGCGTAGGTACTCACCCACAATTGTAGAAGGGTGAAATTCCTCTGTAAGCAGAAGCACATTTCGTCAGAATATCCTCAAAGTGGGGTCAATGCAGCCTACATCGAGAATATCTTCGTAAGCAAGTAGGTCGGCGACGTAGGCACCCTTCAAAATGTGGCACTGTTGAATGGTGATGGGGGAATATATGGAGATGTGGGACCATGCGTTGGGAGAGCGGGGATTGTAACCAGGGTCCGAGCGAGGCAGGGAGGAAGCGGGCCCTCATGCCCGATCTCAGCCGACGGCGGCAACGCCGCATCAATCGTTCGGACAGGCCGACTTACTTTGTTGATGAAGAATGGAGACCAGAGCCTGGGTATGACTATACGCCGCCCACCACGTACCACCGCAGCCGCATCGGCACCGGGCCGAGGCTCGACCTGCCCCCAGTGCATCAACCCGATCCGACGCGAAAAACGAACCATCAAACGGCACGACAATCCACTCCAGGTCGCCGAACATCTTCCACGCCGGATCATAATGTTCCCTCGAACCCCCTTCCTTCCGGTCCGGGTCTCGTTCCCGTTCCTTCGCGCCAACCTGCACCCTCACAACCAACCACATAGGCCCCCCTTGAGCCTCTGTGCATCGATCCCCGGCACGCCCCCCAGGAGACGTCCGACCCTCTAGAGCGCCTTCCAAGCCTCTCCCAACGCACCTTACCCCAACCCTCCCCGCACAGGATACATGAACGCGTGCTTTCCGCGAGATCCAGCACCTGCTGTACGAAATGGAGCGCAAGGACGAAGTGCGAAGGGAGGTGCCACGACAGTGGTTGGTCGGCATCGTTCGGGACCTCGAATGGGTTCACGCTGGTCGGCGATAGCGAGACGCGATAGTGCGTCGATGGTATGGTTCCAGTGCCGCAGGGATTGGAACATGCTGCACAGCGCACCCACGACGTTGTTCTGCAGCGACTCGTCAACGACATGGAACGGTCACTCCGTAAAATCGCGTTACCTTGGAGTATTGAACGGCGGCAAAGACACGGCATGCCGACGTCGCTCGCTCCAGTAGTTCCGTACGAGACAGGAGGTGTGCGAGTGTGAGTGCACGCATGGCGAGATGGAGGGGGCATTGTACGCGTACGGGTCACTGGGCTTGTACGAAATGCAGGATGAACGAGAGAGGACCCGCAGGATCTCTAATCTCCTTTACAGAGTCGTGGCCTAGGGCGTTGATCTTGATCGGCACGTCCGACCAGTTGATTGATGCATCCAGGGAGTTGGAAAGGCGTTTGGCGGCCGATCGAACTCGTCGAGTATGGTGGATGACCACATTGTTGGTGGGGGGAGGTTTCTGTCTTTCCGGAGGAAATTCAGGATGCGTACACTGTACCTACGTAATCATTTCCACGTACGGTTTCGTCTGATCTTCCGTTCTTCTGTCTGGTATCCTAAACTCACAAGTCGCGCGAGCTGAACCTGGCTTTAGGCTCTTTCGTCTCCTCTACAGAGTTGTGGCCCAGGACATTGATCTTGGATTCTTGGTCAACACTCCCAGTTGATCGATGCGCCCGTGGAGGAGCACCTGGTGCGTAAGTTGGAACGGCCGTTTAAACTCGCCGAGCATGACGAGCAACCGCATGGATGGTGGTTGGCAGTATCCCGGGTGTTCACGTAAAGCCGTCGGCTCGTTCTTTTCGTCTAGGCCGGGGCATGAACTGCGAAAAAAGTAATGACAATGACAACCAGGGTGTGTACAGGAATGGGTATCCTCTCGAGGCAGCAGGCGAGGCGCAACACCGTGGGACTCCAATACGGTCGTTGCAAAATTACCGGACGAAACTTTGTCCCCAGCGTCGGTACCTGGATTACCGTGCAGGGCTGAATTGGTGAAACCGCCCGCAGTCTTCCGCAGCTCAGCTACCCAAGCGCCCCCACATAAGAGCGCTATGCATCGCGGTATCACGCAATAAATGGCACACTGGGAATACTCGCAATCCGCACTACCTACACCACCAGCCTGAGATTGCTACCATGCCATTGACCGAGGAGCAGCGTAGAGCGTTGCCGGAGCTACGCGCACTGTTTGCCAGCACGGAGCACACGTTCGGCAGTTCCATGCCGTTTGACAAGCGCGCTCGCCTCCCAGCGACAGGCATACCGGACGATATCACAGTCCGCGTCGAGATAGCGCCCCCATTGTCCACACCCCTTCCCCTCATCGACAGCAATGCATTAAAGAAACCCGAGCGCGTACCCATCTTCTACTACTCCCTCCGCAACGAGAAACCCACTGCGAGCACAGAGGACACGAAAGTTATCCTTTTCGTTCATGGAGGGGGGAATGTAGCTTGGCACCCCACGGACGTTCCTTATGTCGACCTGTTCGCTGCGCTGCTCCGTACACTGGCTATGGGCGTGGGGAACTCGGTCCCGTGTACGATCATTGCGCCGTGCTACCGTCTTGCTACAGTCCCCGAAAACACATTCCCAGCCGCTTTGCAGGACATCTTGGCCGCCTATGACTTTGTGATCAGTCAGGGATACAAGCCATCGAATATCACCGTTGCAGGCGACAGCGCGGGTGGGAACCACGGTGAGCACCTTACCCGTTATCTATTAGACACAGAATTGACGGGGCCTCGTGCAGCGGTGGTCTTGACACACCTTGCCTTGCAGTCCAATCGACCAGTGCCCAACGGTGTCATTCCTATCGCTCCCGCTTCCATACAGACATTCGACGATCTCAGCGAGCATGCCAAGGCACAAGCCGGCAACGACCTCCTGACGTTGTCCCAGTATCAGCTCGGATCAACGTCCTATATCGGCGGCACGGGCTTTGCGCCCACCGACCCGCTGATTTCAGGATCTTTAATCTCCTTTACGGAGTTGTGGCCTAAGACGTTGATCTTAATCGGCACGTCCGACCAGTCGATCGACGCATCCAGAGAATTGGAAAAGCGTTTAGTGGCCTTGAAGCGGCCGGTCGAACTCATCGAGTATGATGAACGACCACATCTTTGGTGGAGGGTGGTTTCTGTCTTTCCAGAGGAAATTCAAGATGCGACGGAGAGAATTGCACGGTTCGTTCATAGTTAGGCGAGGGCGTGTACTTAAGAAACCAAAGATGTGTACATACTAGCTTGAATGTACTTATTCCCTGTGAGACTCGGATTCCAGTTCCATATCATAAGCGGCTTACCGACAGAAAACATGGTGATAGTGCCATAAAATCATCATATGTGTACTGATTGTAGCCTAGGTGTCATTTATCGCAGCATCCCATTGTTGCAAGTATATTATAATCAAGTGGGAGTAATACAAACAAATAGTTTCAAGTCAGGGTACTGTAACAGATGATAATTCCGACCTCAAGAGTTCATCATCTATCTTCTGTTCAATCTCAGTGATGTAGTCTATAACCCCAGACATCCATGCCACCTCACAACAAAGTGCATGTAGTGCCAAGTACTTGTAATGGGGAAGAGGTAGGGTTGTGGCTGTGGAAAAAGTCACATGTTCAGGGAGGGGTGGGTTTGTACCAAATCTCAGTGAGTCACGAGGTACACACACATGATACTTGTGTGGTGCATCCTAATGGCCAATATGAGGACACACAAAAGAGAAAAAGATAATAACACACCTCCACAGGCTTGAGCCACAGGTAAAGCATATTAAAGAAGTGGTAGAATGGATTTTGCATTGATACAATGTTCTCAAGATGGTGGATATGGTTGCCACCCAGATCTTCAACAATATTTTCTTGAGTGAACATTGATAGAATTGACCACACCCTTGAGTACTGTAGCAATATCATTAATTGATGGAAGGAAGATATTGAACACACACCTCCTTATCATGTTCTTCATTTGTTAACTCTGGAATGATGTGCACTGCCTCCACAAAGGCTGTGCCATCAATGCTCTCTCTAAGATCCTTTGAGCCAGTAAGCATGCAACAATTGTCATCACGAAGCTTTGCCTATCCAAAATGTCAATGCAAGGAGTTGCTAAAAAAATCTATGTAAACTTACCAAAGCCTGCCAGTGAGCAGACTGATCATCTAACCCACATTCCCCCTTCATGGACATGTCATATTCACAAGGGTCTTCCAATGATATGGGAGATGAATTCTTGGATGACACTGGGGTTGTTTCACTACTGCGTCTGACTGTCAAAATATGCATATGTCAAAAGGGTTGATGGAACTTGAAGAGACAATAAAAATGACTGTGACTTACATGGGTAGATGAAATCCTTCAGGTATGCTGCAGCTACCTGGATGAGCATTGTGTGGTCCTTTGCACAAGAAATCTCCTGCTGCAGTTGTCTTTGGCCATCACCAGCAGGTGCCAGCCTTAACAAGTGGCCAAGAAGGCGAGCACAGATTATGGGTGGGGGACAGTTGTTGATAGGTTCAAGACCAGATGCTTCAGCTTCAAGGGTGAGGCATTGTTTGTATGCCGCATGCAATGTGCCTATCTGAAATGGATTTTCGGGGAGTGGTGTAGTGGTGTAGTGTACAGTGGTCATAGTAGGTGGATGCCAGTGGTGAGCACAAATGATTCGAAACTGAGTGTGCTTATAAGTTTCCGTAGGTGTTGGGGTGTTGTGTGAGCTCAGGCGAGATGGGGGTACGGAATCAAGAGATTAGACTAGTCTCCTATTGTACTCCCTGTCTAATATACGTCGTAGGGCTACTCAATTGTAGTCCCCTATTTTAAAGGGGCTAGTTCAACATGTAGGTCCGCACTACGGCTGGTTCCGATCCAACCAACTAGCTGGATCTCAACTTGAATGTTTCACCGTCGTTGCAGTCGCTCATCGCGTCCCGACACCTCCCCGTGTGGTCCTCGTCATAAATCCCAATACATTTCGCAGCAGCTCGGCACGTGTACTTGATGGCAATGCGGCTGGTGCTATCACTGCTGCTCCCGTCCGTTGAACTTGAGGCCAGTCTGAGGGTCGTCGCCCCAGGCGCCCATACTTCGCTGTTGGGGCAACAGGGCCTCTGAGGATTCCTGCAACACCGGTCGTATCCAAAATGTATCGTCGTCGAGTATCGGGTTGACGGCTGCGCTCGATCGCTACGTAAGGACACCGCGAGCCATGGTGAAACATTTTCGATGGCGATGTGATTAAGTTCTCGGTACGTATGTCACGGTGTCCACCGCCCCCTGCTTGGTCCGACGCTCACAAGATATGTTTTGAATCAGCAGCCCCACGTAATCATTCCCGAGGCGTGCCATGTCCGGTTTCGTCTGGTCCTCCGAGGCTCGGCGACTACTTGGCTCTCCGTGGCCCTATAAATAAGATACAGCAGTATGTGGGTACCCAGACAGGCACAGGCCCACCAGCATTCCAACATGTCCGCCAGCACGCCACTGACCGACGAACAACGGAATGGGGTTACAGCCATGCGCACCATGATCACCGGCGCGTTGAAAGCATTACCACTAGGCACCACCGCCGAGTCTGTCGACGAGCGCGCTCGACTCCCCGAGCCAGGGACCGTCCCCGGGGACGTCATGGTTCGCGTCGAGATCGCCCCTCCCTCCCCCCAACCCCACCCCCTCCTCGACAGTCC
>JBBPQQ010000688.1:0-10126 GCA_038092595.1 Boletus subdepauperatus | reverse complement strand
CTTTAGTTTCGAACCATCCACGCGAGGGTATGCATACTACTGTTCCCAAACCAGGCTCAACACGCCGAGACCAGCAGACAGTCATTAGATCTGATAGGGCGTGCGTTCGGACTATAAATAACGTTCGGGAATCGTGTTTCTAGTAACATGCGCCGCGTAGAAGTGCCAGCAGTGAGATGAGTGCAATTGTGCCGAAACTTTTACTGAATCTCCTGTATAACCGTTGATTTGGGATATCGTCCTTCGACCGCAGAGGCTTTTCCGGGTATACATCAGTCAGGGAACTTGGCCCGAGAACCTTGTGAGTCGTGAGTCGTGACCCTCCTTCAACAGAACAGAACTCTTCCGATACCCTCATAATTCCGAGACGTAGTCCACGATGATCGGTGAGACACCTCTTCCCTTCTAGAATGTACTACCATCTTCCCTTGCAGTTATCTCTGACATCCCGGATTACGAGAACCGAGTGGGTCGCCGGTTCAACCAGACGGCTCAACGCTTACTGTATTACTTGGGTGGCCGCATTCCGATATGAGAGTTGCGGAAGGCCGTATGGGTGCTTCTGGACCAAAAGACGCCCACACAAACCGACGGTCCGCGCAGTATAAATTATGGTTGCATTCGGGGAGCTTTCTCCCTCAACCGTCTCTCCACATATCATTCTAGTGAGCACTCTCTCGTCACACTGATACCTCGATAAATAAATTATCAGCCTCCAGATATCTGCGACAATGTCCGGAAGCTCTGCCTATGCCGCTGCGCCGTTCGATCACGCAAAGGCGGATATCATCTTGCGTTCATCAGACAATGTCGATTTTCGCATCTTCAAACTCTTCCTCTCACTCGCATCCCCATTCTTCGAAACTCTCTTCGACATCCCCCAACCAGCCGAACCGAACGGGGATCAGGAGATAAAGGATGGCCTTGTCGTTGTTCCTGTAACGGAAGGCAGCAAGACCCTCGACGCCCTCCTTCGATTTTGTTATCCATGCACTCTAGTCGATGATCCCATTCTCACAGAGCTAGAGGACGTGATTGACCTCCTCGAAGCCGCCAAAAAATATTCCTTCGCCGTGATCGAGAACAAAATTTCTCATGCACTCTCGAATCCCAAGATCTTCGAGGCTGAACCTCTCCGGTGTTTTGCAATCGCACGCCGACGACAATTACGGGAGGGGACCCTGCTTGCTGCGAAGTATACATTAACGCAGCCACTCATTCCCTCGTGGTTCAAAGGGATCAATTTGATCACAGCAGCTGACCTACTGGCATTGCTCACCTATCATCGAGAGTGTGGCGATGCTGTATATGCGCTGAGGACTGACGTGTCATGGATCAAATCTCATTACGGAAGTAGTCAAGGCTGCGCATGGCTTTCTGGAAAATATGCCGACGGAATGCGTTCAAGTTATAGTTATGCTAGTAGGGAATCGACTATCGCAACTGTCCGTGTCCAAGGTCGCCTACGCCTACGTACAAGTTGTTCGAGAGCTATTCACTCCAGTGGTGGGAAGATTTCATGAATGGAGTGTTTGTCGAGCTCCAGGAGAAGCCATGCGGGGCGACTGTGGCGAGTCTCGCAGCAAAAACCGTGCAGAGCGTTAAAGCTCGCGACTGCCCAACTTGCTCTGCCAATATCACAAAGGGAATGCGCAACTTCTCTGACTTACTCGCAAAGAAAGTGGAAGAGGTAGTTTCTCAGGTGAGTTGGTGCTAGTAATATACCGGCACGGGGGTCTCCGGCGAGAACCTGACATTTGAGCAACAGATCAGGCTGGATTTCTCTGTACCAAGAAGCAGGAAAGTTAACAGCAAGAATCCCTGAGGTGCCTGGGGATGGGGAGGCTCGAAAAAGGGCGGGGAACAACGTTAACATTACCTTGCACATGTAGCGATTGTCAGCGCAAAACGGGGTGTGGCATCGGTCTGTAGAATTTCAGCAAACCCGAGTATGTAGTCTCCAAGACATGCGCAACTTGAAAATTGAAAGATCACGTTTTTATACATGCTACCAAGCAATGGTGGGACCAACGTTTCCTGGAGAGGATGCTCTGAAAGGTGAACAGACTTTGCATCTATGAAGAGGAGTTAATATGCTCCGCAGGCATCAATGAAAGAAAGCTGACGAAAGGAAATAATGAGTATCGAAGCCCACAGATACTGGCTGCTTTCCGTTTTAGAAGTCTCGAACGCGAAAAAATGTGCCTCCTGGCATGTCATATACCACTTCCTATCCAAATATCACTCTTCCTCACTTTGATCCCCCAAGAAGGCCATGATGCTCGTCCGAGCGTTTTGCTTAAAATGATTAGGGTTAATGCATCTTCTGAACGTGATGTCACCCACTCACCTTCTTGCGCGCGGGCACATCCGCATCGCTGTCGTCCTGATCCATAGACTCCCCTGTCTCGGATGAGCTGGGCAGTCCTTTTCCACGTCTCTTTATCGCCTTATCGAACTCTTGCACGTCCTCTGAGTACAATGAAAGAGTTCAATACGGAAGCCCGGCGGTTAAAGGGGTACCCACTGAGTTCTTGCGCCAGTTCCCTTCGTTCCCTGATAGCTTTAGCCTTCTCCAAACTATATCGCGGCGTCATCCCGAGGTCACCAAGGATCGAATGAAGACGCTTGATTTGTTGCGAGGGCTTGTCTAGTCCTTCAAATTCCTTCTTCCAGACCTTGCGCATCCCGCAAGCAACTACCATACTCTAGAAGAAATTATGTTAATTCAGGCGCTTGGCATACTCCTGCTTTACCTTGAGTTTGTTTACTGTTTCCTCGTCTTTAGACAAGGTTTCCTTCTTCTTTCCTCGTTTCACCTTGTCGTCTTTCTGGGGTATGGACTCCTGTTACGGTCAACATTGGGTGGACAAGAGACGGAGCAAAAACATACCTTTTCTTGCTTCTTCTGTCGCTTCTTCGGTGGTTCGTCGATGACCGAAGATAACTCTGACTCCATCTGTATTGTGTGAACAGACTCTGACTATCACGCCAAGTAAACACGCACGGGATCCCCAATCAATTCCTTCGCTTTCGAAACCGAATGTTTCGGCGATTCAGTCGCACATTTGAGCTTGGAACTGGAGCTGGACGGGCCAGGACCTCCGCCGATATCTATTTCGACATCCGAATCATCCTTGTTCCGCTTCTGCTTCGAAGGTGACAACTTTGCAGACATTTTCTTATTCTTTGGTGAACGGGGAACCTTTCGTGTTCCGGACTCTGCAGCCTCTTCATCTGAGGATTCGATAATGGCCTGATTACGACTCCTACATGACGGAGAATCTCATCAAATCGTCAAGATGGCTTTACCTTGGATTTGTATTTCATTTCGCTTTCTGGCTTCTTTGACGTTTTGCCGGGCTTTGCTGACTTGTTGATGGTCTGATCATCGCGTCACGGCGATGAGAAGACCTCTCACCTTGGAAGGTTTCGAACGCGCAGAGGCCTTCTTTGACGACGGTGCTTCAGTCGCATTGGCTTCCTCTGGAGGTTCCTCGTCCAAGGAGTGCACTTGGACCTTCTAGATTATGCGTCATTACCAGATCAAGCGGACAGAACGATGTTCATACCGATTGACGTTTTCGCGTGCCCGCTTTTGCGGTGCCATCCGACTTGTCCTTCTTGGCCACTTTGCGCTGTCGAGGCGGCTCCGCATCTTCGTCTGACGCGTTCCGGAGACTATTCTGGTTCGACCTCAGTCCATGACATCACACCCACGAACCCGACGGTAACCAAGAACGGCGCTCACCACGGTCGCATGCACGGCGTCTTTGATGAACGACTTGTATGTCCCGCCATTCAAGACGTCTTCATCGACATCAAAGCGTGTCGCCAATTCTTGACGCACGAGGCGCACGGTTAGTTGGCTGAACGTAAGATGTGCGTCATTGACCGTCAACCATCAACGTGCGCGTCTAGAGTCTAGACTGTCGGCAGGAGGCTTACCCGAGGCGACCGTCGTCCCGTGCGCGCGTGAGAATGTCCACGATAGGATCTTTGAGCTCTTGGGCACTCGGAAGGGACATTGTGTGCTAGTGTCGGACGAACACTAACAGCTCATTCGGGGTGCGTGTAACGCCGCGTGCCACACGCGCGCGCATCACGTGATGATAGACGCTCAGCTCCAGCGCTTTTCTGTATGACAGGTGCATGCCTAGGAAGCCGCTCAGCGACTCAGTACTGCAGTGTTCAGTTACTCCCTGAATACTTGTGACGGTAGTTAATGCACTGATAGCTACTACATTTACTTGAGACACGGTTGATACATGTTGACATCCTATAATTTACTACGACATTGACAATGTAAACCCTTGTATATACATGTACTTGTCAAAAGTAAGGTGGTATGTAGTTCCCAAGTCCATGATCATTGAGGAATACGAAACCAGGGTTTCACTGGTAATATATATACCCCAGCTACACAAAACCAAACGAAGCGAGAAAATTCGGGTTGGTACAATACCAATATTTGCCACGTCCATCTAAATTGCTAGAAGCGCCGCGAACAACTATAGCTTTGACTTGATCGTAACAAGCGATGCATTCTGCTGCAAAATCTTTGCAGCATCTGATACCATATCGTCCACAATTTGTTGCGCAGGAAGGACATCGTGAATAAGCGCAGCCACGCGTCCCATGAGCCACGGCCGGGCCTCGATCGACTTCTCCGGATGTTGTTCAATGTCGTGACTGGCAGGTAGAATGCCTTTCGATGTCAACTCCTTAATTTCCTCCTGCCGGTTGTTGTTCCTGGGGGACAACGTGAGTGATCGCATTTATGAACAATGTGGCAAAGAACGTACCAATCGTCCACGTACGGTGTGTTGCGCACCCGCAAGGGGCGCCCAGTATAAATCAACGTCGTCACCGCGTCGTCATAACCCGCGCCCAACAAAGCCTCCTTGTGCATTTTCGGTGCACTCGCCTCCGTGGACGCCACAAACCTCGTCCCTACCCAAACAGCTTGCGCCCCCCACGCTAAATTGGCTACAAGACTCCGGCCATCATACACGGCTCCAGCGCCAATGACATATACTGGGTTTCCTGTCAGTGGTGACTTGTGACCCTTGACTGCATCCACGCATGCAGGGATGAGAATCGTCGCAGGCGTGTCACCAGTGTGTCCGCCACCCTCGCCAGCTTGGGCGCAGATGAGGTCGACACCTGCAGCGAGTGCCTTGGCGACATGCTTTGGGTGCCCAACCATCTACAATAATAAATAAATTTCCCAGAGTCTCCATCCGACGTTCGGCGCCACTCACATTCATGATGGGTATGCCCGCCTTGTGCAGTTTCTCAACTGCGTGTGGAGGAGGAACACCGACAGCACAGACGAAAAGGGACGTTTTCTCCTCGATAATAACATCGAGGAGCTCGTTGAGCTGCCCCTTCTGATAATCGTACTAGTGACCCACGTGAGCAACAACACGCTGAGCGGAGAAAGATATGGCGTACGTTCGTCTTGCGTGCATTGCCTCCGACCTGCGGAATGAGGAGGTCGACACCGAAAGGAGCGTTGGGGTGCTTCAGGTCTGCCTTAATCGCTTTAATCTAGGTAACCGGTCCACGTCAGTGCGCAGTCCTTGGATTGGACGGTCCGCCCATACCTGTTGCCTTAGCACCTTTGGGGTGTACCCGTGACCGCCGATGACACCCAATCCACCAGCATTCGTGACTGCTGCTGCGAGTTCCGGCCCAGCGGCTACGTTCATGCCTAATTCGCAACGAGTTACAACAACGACACGCTTCATTTGCACCTTATTTACCAGCAAGTAGAATGGGATGCTTGATTCCAAACATCTCCGTTATGGGGGTGGAGATAGTGGCCATGATTTGCGATCGATGAGGGGATGTAGATGGCAGCTAGAACAACCCGCTGTGCCATTTTTGTAGTAGCCCGTTGCATTGCACCGGTTTACAGTCCAATCCGGGTTTGCCGGGCCATCGTTGGTGGCAGGTGATTCCGTAGCAAACCAGGCGGTGCTGGGCCCCGAGTACTCACTACCAATTAGTCATTGAAGAGAACGGTAGTCCAACAATTGACTGTTTCACATCTAATCACAGGCGGGCACTATCTCGAACCAGACGTTTTAGCAAGTACCCGGAAAAGTACCGGGTCGCAGACGTTTTGGTCGCCGGAAGCACCCGCGAGCCTTCTAAGCGATCCCAAAAAGAACCAAGCTTCAGCGAGGGTTCCTTTGTTAACGATGACTGGACTTTTCGTCTTGCCCTCGCCTGGCTGGTAGGCTAGGTTTCTCCATTAAAGAGGGATTAGGGTTGTTAAATAGTTAGCATATATCCGGGGTATGGAACAGGAATGAGCCGTATGTAGGAAACGAGTGTATTGAATACATGAATTGACAACCGTCCATGAGGAAACGCGCCGAGGAAAGTCAAAACACCTGCTACTAAAGGAAAAAAAAGGCAAAGCTTACGAGCCCGGGCTCGCATCTTCGGAATCAGTAGCAGATGGTGGTGATCCGGCACCCGATTGCATAAGTCGGCGCAGCCGTGCAAGTTCGGCGGCGAGGGTCCTGATCATGAGTTATCAACAACTGTCAGCGGGGAAAGCTCGATGCGGCTCTTACTTGGCAGTTTCGATAGCTTGATCACTACGGTGAGATTGGTCCTCGATCTGTGCTTTGAGTTGCCTAATCTCTTGCCGAAGCTCGTCCTCAATTTCCTTCCGAATTTGAGAGTCCTCGTTCTGGAGATCTTTCACCTTCGTTTGGACCAGCTGGGCTGCCTTCATCTCCTCTCCCAGTTGCTTGTACTTCTTGCCGACTGTTTCCGCCTCTTTCTTTACTTTGTCCTCCCGCTTCCGCATCTCATCTCTGAGTCGGTCCGTCTCATGTTTCCAACTCTCGGTCATGCCTTTGATGCTGTCGCGCAGCGTGATATACTCTCGCTCGGACTTTTGAGATAGCGTGGTCGATTCCGCAAGGGCAGCTTCCATCTCGCGCAACGATCGCTTCGAAGTAGTCGTTTCCGTCTTGAGTTGCGATTTCAGAGTAGCAGCTTCTGCCTCTGCCTTGCGTGCTCTCTCGAGAACCTCCGGAAAGAATGAGCATAAGACTACGGAGAATAGAGATATACATACCTCTTGAAGCAGCCGTTCTTTGCGCGCGACGACGTTGTTCAGACCCTCGTTTTCCAGTCGAAGCCGTTCTCGACCTTCTTTCAAGTCCTCAGTTTGACGTGTTAGCTGTGCGACCGTACGTTGTGAAAGACGAAGCTGGGCTTTAGTGTTCTCGAGTGCGTTCCTCGCGTTGATGACACCAGTTTGAAGGTCAGCCAGAACTTTGGAGGTCCCTCCTGGTGTAAGCGAAAATCGACGGTTCGGTGATGCCGGTGCCTGAAGAGAAGATGTGGAGTTTTGGTTCGCAGGGTTGTTGGCAAGGCTTGGATCTATTGGGGATACTGGAGGAGGCGTGTGAGGGGAAGTGCGGTTCGGGCCTGGGGATAGGCCATCATCGGCTAACGCCCGAGCATTCCCTGGATGAAGTGTTGAGGGAGGATTTTCCCAACGTGTGAGATGAACAACTGACCCACTGCTGCAACAGGTATGCCTGGCGAAATAACATTCATTAACGCGGTTGAAATTTCAGTCAGTGAAAGACTTCTAGCCTTTGGCCGGTGACGACGTACGACTGAGAGTACGAGTAGGACTAGAAATTCGCTTGAGGGGCTCCTTAGTATTTGAGAGACCCCCAAAGTCCATTGGGATGCCTTCAGGAATACCTTCTGACTTGAAGCTTGCCATTGCGCTCTCGCGTCGAGGCAGCGGAAGATTCGAGTCACGACCGGCCATTCCATGCAATACATCAAAGCTGGATCTACGTCTCATTTTTGGGGTTGTAAAATTGGCGTTGTAGGAGGAGGGAGGCGCGCTGATATCCAGCACGTCGTCGGAAGGGTGGGATACATGGTTGGAGGGCGCCATAAAACCTGGAGGGAGTGGACGCGGTCCACGTAGAATGATATTCTCTAGACTGTGTAATTGAGCCTGTTGCTGTCGAATAGAGTGCTTCAAGGTTGACATCTGATTCCGAACAGCCACTGCATAGGAGAGAACGAACCAGGTAGAATCGGAGTGACAAACAATTCACAGTGAACGGTGTTGAGAAATACCTGGATCGTTCGAAGAGATTGACGGACTCGACGCGCGTGCAGAGCGCGACGAACCACGCGACGAAGACCTAGATAATGGACGAGCAGGAGTAAAAGGTGAATTGACCGAACTTGGCATTCAAAAAGTCAGTAAAGTGAAAGGATCGTGATGGCCAGTCTATCGACCGAACTCCAAGAGCCAAAAAGCCAACCGCTAGAGTGCGGACCGAGGAGTTAGTCGCAGTGAGGCTGGTAGTAATGATGGTAGTAAGTGAAAGTCAGACAGGACCCGCCAATATTGACAAGTGTAGGATTTCGGCTGCAGGTCCATATTTGTATTTGTTAGAAACAATGACGCGATCACGTGACCATTGATAGTAACTTCGCGACGCATTGACCTTCTCTCATCTACTCAATGGCTGAGTGTGGCATCTGCCTCGATGCACTGCAAAATCCAGTTTCGATCCCATGTGGTATGTCTCGCATCCGGGTTATACCATGGTGCCACCACCGCTCACCTTGCCTTACAGGCCACGTCCACTGCGAAAGGTGCCTACGAGGCCACATCAGTTCTGGCGCAGACGCGCTCAAATCCACATGTCCTACCTGTCGCAACCCATTTCACATAGGTTTTTGATCTATTCCACGCATCCACGACAAGGTTGACCGTTTCTCTACAGCAACACCCGACTTTGCATTCGTCCCCAAAAAATATCATGAGTTTATCTTGCCTTGTGTTCGCAAAATGTATATGGACGTCCCTTCCGTCGTCGCAATGACAAGGGAAATGGATGCCTTGACGCAGCGTCTCGAGGGTTTCGCCAAGGAGAACGAGCATCTGCGCCAACGCTGCGCAGATTACAAGCATAGGCTCGGAGATATGGAATCAGAAAAACACGCCATTATCGCACGAGAAGGAGAGTCGCGACAGGAAGTGCTTGATCTACGCAACAAATATGATTCCTTGAAGAAGAAGTACTGGGAGGCTCAGTCACGGTGAGCACATGAGCGCTAGGTTCACAGTCAAACCAACACATGCTCTTCCTGATAGCGACAATGCATGGTCCTGGAACAGCACGCCGTCTCAAAGTCTCAGTCGTAGGAGTAGCCAGAACGTTGACACTTCTCGCGATATCTTCCCAAAAGTAGAAGAGCACCCAGTCTCTCTCCAGGATTTGGACTCGAACCCGCCCAGACCAAAACGTGCTCTGCCTAGAGGTCGCTGGTCGAACGCCATGCGTCGCAAGTACGAGCCCGCATCACAGTTCGTCAAGAGGCAGCGAACACTCCGACACTCGGACGTTGGTTCCAGCACCCAACTGGATGTTGACTTCGAAGGCGAGGATGAAGATGAAGACGATGAATAGCGCGTGACGCATATTCACTGATCTTGTTACAAATGTATCTCAAGGGGATTATGTACTGTACGCTTGAGGTGATGTTTGATCGGTCTATCATATGTAACCACCCTCGTGTATTTTTAGTCCACGTGTGTAAACACGCCAATCATTCAGAAGGTATAACTTCTGCCCCACATGTTGTAGCTGAGATTTCAACACTGCCATCTAGACCTTCGAACCATATAGCGTAAATCTCGGCGCCGTCTTGTTAGGAACAACTCATGTACTTACAACTACTGGAGCCCGGTGAGCGCGTGAAACCTGGTCGTGCATTCAAGGGGCTATGGGAAAGCTCTCGCTCGTTCACGACGTCCGTCCAAGGGAGATACTCGCGTTTCCCTCGGGTCAGTGTTTTTTTACTTTTAACTTCTCGAGCTCGAAGGGTTCTCCCGCGATCGATCTCATCAGCGGGAAAAAATACCCATCAATTCGTATGATCCATCCCCACTCAGGCACCACCTGGGCGTTGATTCAGATAATTAATGTTGCCGCTATTCGATGTCAGATGGCTTGGAATATCCCGGGCAAGATCTTCGCCTGCTAGTTTCCACAGGTGGGGCCAGATTCTCAAGCTCAAGGAATTGATGATGCGTATAAGTCCGAAGCAAAGCATC
>JBBPQQ010000687.1:0-10144 GCA_038092595.1 Boletus subdepauperatus | reverse complement strand
CTCCTACTGGCCATTGGGCAAAGGAGAACCCTAACGCGCGCTGCATCTGTTCCCCATGCGGTACGACCCACTGGAACTAGCCGGTGCATTTGTCCCTCGCCGCGATCCACAAAGATAATCGTCACTGACATTCGTTTTAGCTCTGCTGATCTGAGTTGTATCCTCAGTTGAGTTTGCCGTCCAAACTGGTGGAACCGATGATCGGTCAAGATGCCTGATGGATAATGCCAGTACTAGACAATCCCCACTGGCAGCGCATATTTTCAATTCCCCACAAAAGGCACCCAATCATTGCCCATTCGGCGAGAAAAGAAGAAGAAAGAAATGAAATTCTGACGGTCGCCTGTGCACGAGGCCCCCCCATACATGCTGCCGGAGGCCCGACGGTAATGCAAATCGATTCATGCTCGCCTTTTACTCAACCACAACGACATCTTAGGGAAAGATCAGCTCGGACTCAATAAGATTATATACGAGCGTGTATTGTTGCATGAACACCACCGCCATGCTCACGGATAACTTATAAGTAGCGGGTTTTCGCCGGGCTAGCAAAGCAAGCCCTTTCGCCAACGGCCCCGAAGACGACCAAAAACCGGGTTACACGATGTCACCCGGGGAGAAGAAGTCCGACTCCTTCACGGAAGATGTGGTCCTAGTACAAGGAGAACCAGACGACTCTCTCCTACTCAGAGAAGAGAAGAGAAAGGCAGCAGAGCGCCATATCGTGCGCAAGCTTGACATGAGGCTGATGCCTACCGTTGTCATCCTCTATTTGATGAATTATATCGACGTAGGTTTGGTCCATGCTCACGGTTCGATGGTGTTGTTCACGGGTCGGATGTCCCTTGCGTGTCTAGCGTGTGGCTATCACTGCCGCCAGGCTTGAGGGTTTAGAGGCGGATCTTGGCCTCACTGGTAATTCGGTTCCCCGCCTCGCACAAGTTCAAACCTGACTCCGGTATAGACGTCGAATATGAAACTGTGCTCGCTGTTCTATATGCATCTTACGCCCCAGCGCAGATCCCCTCCAACATGGTGCGTCTTAATAGGTCATTCTCTGTCGTATCCTCATGCTCAAAGTCGACCTAGATTCTGGGTTATATATCAAGGTCTGTACATCGTGCATAGTATCGAGCGTCGCGTGGACTGACAACGCCCGGATGATATAAAGACCGTCATTCTACATTGGAGCCTGCGTCATGGCCTGGGGTGTAACGAGCACACTGACTGGAGTCAGTCTCATCTTTCCTGAGACCGTGGCCACTTATTCAGATCTGTTTGTAGGTCACGACAAACTTTGCTGGGATCATGGCTTGTCGTATATTCATCGGGATACCTGAAGTATAAACATTCTTTTGGAGAAATTAACATTCGCCATGTGGCTCAAATTTCTGTTGTAGGCGGCGTTTTATCCAGGGTCGATGTACCTACTGTCGAGATGGTACACGAAGAGGGTAGGCTCTCTATCCCTCTACTTCTCTCTCCTTCACTCACGTGCCTGCGTTTATAGGAACTGGCATTACGTTCAGCCATCCTCTTCGTTGGCCTGTTGGTATCCAACGCATTTGGAAGTGTAAGTCTAGGTTCTGTGCAGGAGGCTTCCCAGGTTATATCTTTTGTCAGTTTATAGCGGCTGGGATTCTGGGAAACATGCAAGGAGTGATCGGGATCGCTGCCTGGAGATGGTAAGCAGCGGGACTCTTCCCATGATACCACGGCTCATCCACTAATCTCCCAGGTTGTTTTATATCGAGGTGCCCTTTGATTCCCCGGGCCTTTTGTTGAACACCACTGACACGATGCGTTGTGTTTATGCATAGGGCGCCATCACGATATTCATTGGACTGCTGGTTATGTACGTACGTCATCCTCCAAACTCAGGGAAAGGAGCCTGATGGATTTCCCTGTGACTATCCCAGGCGGCTTCTCCCGGACCTTGTGAGTGTCGAAAAGTGCAACGGCATTTGTTTATTCAGAAATTTATTTCCTTTGTCAGCCCCATAACACGCGATGGATGTCCCCTGCTGAACGCCGCTTGGTGCAAGCAAGACTGGCAGAAGATGTGGGGGAAGCAGATCAAGATTCTTCCGAGGCGACGTGCGTGTCCGATTCTAGAAGCTGATGTCCTCTTTGCTTATTATCACTTGATATTTTGCTGCGACTCGGATGCAAAAATATACGACGATCCACGATTTCCTACAGTATTTTTGATGGCTTGAAGCTCGCTATCCGCGATGTCAAGGTTTGGATTTTCATGCTCCTGTGCTGTTCTCAAGCCTTGGGGTTTAGTTTCATCATTTTCTTCCCTACGTGAGTCTCCAACGAGTGCGATGCCCTGCTGTGATGCTCACCAAATTCACTTCCTAGCTTGACTGCGACCCTTGGTTACAACACGATCGATACCCTCTTGATGGCTGCGTGAGTACGATAACTAATGAGTGTTCTTCCTCTCATCGATCCCGGTGCAGACCTCCGTGGGTATTCGCTTCGATATGTTGCGTAATCAATGCATGGAATTGCGGCAAGTAGCACCTGCAACCGAATACTGTATCAGTCGACAGCTCATCTCGAGTCGCATAGATCGAACCGGAGAGCGTTATTTCCACGTGGCAACCTGGTGGTGGGTCACCATCATCGGCTACATTATTGCTTTAGCGACCATGTCCACTGGTGCAAGATATTTTTCGCTTTTTCTTATGGCCTCCGGTTTATCTGGTGTGTATGATGTGTGCGGCATGTATCCGTGGAGGTCCTGAAACATATCAAATAGCCTCTGCGCTGATCTTAAATTGGGTCTCGAATACGATTCCACGTCCGCCTGCGAAGAGGTCGGTGGCGATAGGTCTGGTCAGTGCAGCGGGAAATATTGGCAACCTGTGCGTGTGTCATTTCGTGTCAGAGGGTGTATTGTGACTCGAAGATGCTAACCGGACTCCCTCAGGATGGGGTCGTACGTATGGAAAGCTAGCTGGGGACCAGAGTACCACCAGCCGATGATCATCGCACTCTGCAATCTGGTGCTCTCGAGCGTCTTGGGTCTGGGTAAGTTCTCCCTCCCAAGTTTGCATTGCTTTGGCTCGGTCAAGCGCCCGTTCACATGTATGTGCTTAGTTATGCGACAGATGCTGATACACGAGAACAAACGCATGGAATTGGAAGACCTGGAGCTCACGGAAGGTCAACGGGAGCGGATCGAGGAAGCGGCCAGGTTGGAGGGTATCTCGTTTGAGGAAGCTGTCCGCCGTCGCAGGGGATTCCGGTACCTTTATTGACTTGTTTTGGGTGCTTGCATGCGTGTGCGATGTTTTCAGGCGGATTGTTTGTAGAGAAGGTTCATGTAAATGTGTCGTTGGGTGCAACTCATCATGCTGGCGGGAGTGGCCATAATTGGAATATCGAGTAGTGACGTCATATCAGATATAGGAGAGGCGCTGAGGCAAACACTACCGTCCCTACCAAACTGTTAGTCTCATCATCATCCTAAGTATCATGAATAACAAGACGCATGCCCCGATACCAAAAGGACGCGTAGCGGTGAGTGTCACCACGCCATTTTATAACCTTTTCGAAGGGCTCACGCTTGAGGTTACGCTCGTCCATCCAAAGACGCTCTTTGGCGGCGTGGCCCTCGTCGCCGCAGGGTTCTGTGCAGTGTGGTATGGATTACTCCATCAACAAGCCCGAAAGGACGAACGCAGAATATATGCGCCCTGTTCGTATCGCGTACCCCTTCTCCATAGAGCCTGAGAGCAATTCTGACACCCCTATTTTGTTGCTTTTGTTAGGGGAACATCGCATTCTGGAGGCCCAAGCAGGCGCAGGAAACCCAGCCAGACCTACAATGTCGCATGAGAGTCACGGTGCGACTGCTTCTCACCCAGACTGACCAGCACCAGGCATACTTGCGATGCTCCTTGTAACTGCAGCAGCGACGCGAGCTGTCTAATATCGTGACTTCACTACTCGATGTTCCCTTTCGGGTGGCTTTCACTAGCATACATATTCGATTGGCACTACTTAAAACTTGTCACGTTTACTACACGAAGCTTCTCAACAAAAGATCGTCTGAAACATCGTACGCCCTGACGCAATCAACAAAGGTAGCGGAATTCCCCGCGAAGACAGGCAGCTTTCTCGAACGAGGTGCCCTCCAACCTAGCTGCTTCCTTGATCCGCTCGCGCTGACCTTCCGCTCGCTGCTGTTCCTCCCGTTCCATCCGTTTGTTCTCGCGTATCAGCATTTACCGCATCTCTAGACACACACGTGAGCATCGAGAGCGAGAAACTAGGTATGGGGAGGTATCGTTCAACTTGCCCAAATCCGAGACGCTTGACAGCACGAGATTGCAGATTACGATGATCATCGACTGGTGGTACTCTGGACCCGAGCTGGCTTTCCACACGTATGATCCCATCCTGAGGGAGTCTAGTCTGCATCATCCTCGAGTATACTACTCTCTGGGACATGAAACGACAGACGCACACGACCCCGAGATTTCCTACTTCATTGACCAGACCCATCGCCACCGATCTCTTCGCAGGCGGACGTGGAATCGTATTCGAGACCCAGTTCAAGAGCGGCGCATAGGCTATTTTGATGTTTCAGGACCTCGATGGATACATGCTGCACATCATACATACCAGATACTCCAGCGGCCATAAGAAAAAGCGAAAAATATCTTGCACCGGTGGACATGGTCGCTAAAGCAATAATGTACCCGACGATGGTGACCCACCACCAGGTTGCCATGTGGAAATAACGCTCTCCGGTTCGATCTATCCGACTCGACATGAGCAATGGACTCATACAGTATTCGGTCGTGGGTGTTACTTGCCGCAGTTCCATGCATTGATTACACAACATATCAAAGCAAATACCCAGGGAGGTCTGCACCGGAAGGAGGGACGTTCATTTGGTTGTCGTACTCACGCAGCCATCAAGAGGGTATCGGTCGTGTTGTAACCAAGAGTTGCAGTCAAGCTAGGAGGTAAATTTAGTGAGCATCACAAGGCATGGCACATATTGGAAACTCACGTGAGAAAGAAATTGCCAAAGCTAAATTCAAAGGCTCGGGAACAGCTGAGGAGCATGAAAATCCAAGCCTTGACGTCGCGGATAGCGAGCTTGAAGCCATCGAAAATTCTGTAGGAAATAGTCGATCGTCGTACATTGTCGCACCGCAGAAAGAGACCGATTAACGAGGAAAGACCACGAGATCGGACACGCATGTTGCCTCTGTGATCGGCTTCCCCCGCATCTTCTGCCAGTCTCACCTGCACCACGCGGCGTTCAGCAGGAGACATCCATCGTGTCTTGTGGGGCTGACAACGGAAAGAAATCTATCAACAAATAAATGCCGTGGCGCATTTTGACACTCACGAGATTCGGGAGAAGCCACCTGGGATAGTTTCAGGGAAGACGATTAAACTCCGAACTATTTTCCCTGGCTCTGAACGCTGAAGCACGTACATAGCAAGTGGTATGAATCAAAGAACACCTCTATATAAAACAACCTTGGAGATTCAGCCGTAGCATCATTGGGAGGAATCCGACTGCTTACCATCTCCATGCAGCGATCCCGAGTACTCCTTGGGCGTTTCCTGATAAATATATAATTAGAAAAACCTCCTGCACAGAACCTAGCCTTACACTTCCAAATGCGTTGATACCAATAGGCCAACAAAGAAGACGGTTGAACGTGGAGCGAGCTCCTATGAATGTGGGTATGTGAGAGAAGTAAAGGAAAGAGGGAGAGCGATAGTGAGCCCGCCTTTTTGTGTACCATCTCGATAACAGGTACACCGACCACGGATAAAACACCGCCTACAACAGAACATTTGAGCCAAATGGTGACGGTAAATTTCTTCAAAAATGTTCAGACCTCAGGAAGCTCGATGAATATACGACAAATCACGACTCCAGTAAAGTTTGTCGTGACCTACAACCAGATTTAACTAAGAGGCCACGGTGTCGGGGAAGGCGAGACCGACTCCGGTCAGTGCGCTCGTTACCCCCCAGACCACGACGCAGGCTGCAATGTAGAATGACGGTCTTTATTTCACGCGGATGCTGTCAGTCCACGCAACGCTCGATACTATGCACGATACACAGACCTTGATATATATCCTAGGATCTAGGTCGACTTTGAGCACGATGATACAACAGAGAATGACCTAATGAGACTTACCATGTTGGAGGGGACCTGTGCTGGGGCGTAAGATGCATATAGAACTGCGAAGGATGAGTCTCATATTCGACGTCTATACCAGAGCCACGTATGAACTTCTGCTAGGTGGGGAACCGAATTACCAGTGAGGCCAAGATCCACCTCTAAACCCTCAAGTCTGGCGGCAGTGATAGCCGCACGCTAGACATGCAAGGAACATTCGACCTGTGTGACAATTGACCAAACTTACGTCGATAAAATTCACCAAATAGAAGATGACAGCGGTGGGCATCAGCCTCACGTCGAGCTTGCGCACTACATGGCGCTCTGCTGCTTTCCTATTCTCTTCGTTCAGTAGGAGAGGCGTCTGGTTCTCCTTGCACTAGGACCACATCTTCCGTGAGGGAGTCGGACTTCTTCTCCCTGGGTGCCAGTGAGCATCGTGTAATCTGCTGTCTGGATGTCTTCCGAGCCGCTGGTGATCAGGCCTTGCTAGGCTACCCAGGCCGGAAGCCACTAGTAATGCTTATAAGTTATCCGTGAGCATATGGGCGGCGTTCAGGCAATAATAGATGCTCCTGTACTATGATCTTACTGAGGTCGAATGTTGCTCTAAGAAATTGTCGCGGTTGAGCCCGAGTTCAAGTAAAAACGCGAGTGTGAATGGATTTTCATTACCGTCGGGCCTCCGGTTGTACACACGTATGGAAAACTTGATGCGGAATGCCAGTGGGCGCCCCTTTGTGGTGAAGATATGCGCTGCCAGGTAATGTCATCATGTGATCGTGACCGATCACATCGGTTCTGCCACTTCCGACTTGAGCTGAAATGAACGGCAGTATCAGTCACGGTCCGTCAGTACTTCAGTCACAGAATTGTCACCGGGTGTTTCGTCAAGCTCAAACCTTCTAGCACTGCTCTTCGTCGCCAGCCTTAGCGCGGTATGAGACGACCTCTCCTACGACTGCTCCCTCGACGCCACGAAAGACCTCGTAGGCACCATCTCGAATGCTGAAAACCAATCGAGACGCTCAATGCACGAAACCGAGGAAAACAAATACGGACGTGCCAGTGATAGCGATGTACGGGGGACCATGAGGGTGGGAACTTCGAAGGTGGTTCTATCCTCGGCTTCGGAGTTCGCAGATGGGCGAAGTCCAAACTGGTGCTAGTAGAACCGATGATCGGTCACGATGCGTGCCAGTGATGATTCATTAACATTGATTAGTAGCCTCAGTGCTGGCAGCGCATATTTTCAATGCCACACAAAGGGACACCCATTCAGCGAGAAAAAGAAGAAGAAAAGGTTGAATCCCCGATACGGTCACTTAATGAAGAGTGTTCCATACATACTATGGGAGCCCGACGGTAATGCAAATCAATTCACACTCGCGTTTTACTGAACCTCTTTGGGTAACATGGCCGTAAACTCTACCAGAATGGGATGATACATGAACATCTTATTGCCTGAATATAAGTAGTGGCTTTTCGGCGGGCTAGCCTGTTCGCCAGCCGCTCTCCACACCCCCAGAAGCCAGGTTACACAATGTTGCCCGGGGAGAAGAAGTCCGACTCCCAGTCCTTCACGGAAAATGTGGTTACAGTACAAGGAGAACCAGACGACTTTGTCCTACTGAAAGAAGAGAACAGAAAGGCAGCAGAGCGCCATGTCGTGCGCAAGCTCGACATGAGGTTGATGCCTACCGTTGTCATCCTCTATTTGATGAATTATATCGACGTAAGTTGGTCCATTGTCATGATTCGATGGTGTTGTTTACGGGTCTGTTCTTTGGGTGCCTAGCGTGTGGCCGTCACCGCCGCCAGACTTGGGGGTTTAGAGGCGGATCTTGGCCTCACTGGTAATTCGGTTCCCCGCCTAGAATAAATTCACACTTGACTCTTGTATAGACGTCGAATATGAAACTGTGCTTGCTGTTCTATATGCATCTTACGCCCCAGCGCAGATCCCCTCCAACATGGTACGTCTCAATAGGTTATTCTCTATCGTATCCTCTTGCTCAAAGTCGACCTAGATCTTGGGTTATATATCAAGGTCTGTATGCCATGCAAAACGCTGGGCGTCACATGGACTGACAAGCCCGGATGATTTAAAGACCGTCTTTTTACATTGGGACCTGTGTCATGGCCTGGGGTGCAACGAGCGCGCTGACTGGAGTCGGTCTTGTCCCTTCTGAGACCATCTGCTATCGCTCAGATCCATTTATAGATCACGAAAGATTTTGCTGGGATCGTGGCTTGTCGTATATCCATCGGGCTTACTGAAGTATGAACATTTTTAAAGAAATTTACTATCACCATTTGGCTCAATTATCTGTTGTAGGCGGCGTTTTATCCGGGGTCGATGTACTTGTTGTCGAGGTGGTACACGAAGGGGGTGGGTTCTCTATCCCTCTATTTCTTCTCTTCTCTTCACTCACATGCTTCGATTCATAGGAACTGGCACTACGTTCAGCCATCTTCTTCGTTGGCCTGTTGGTATCCAACGCATTTGGAAGTGTAAGTCTATGTTCTGCAATGGAGGTTTCCCAAGTTATATCTTTTATCAGTTTATAGCGGCTGGAATTCTAGGAAACATGCAAGGAGTACTCGGGATCGTTGCATGGAGATGGTAAGTAGTTTGACTCCTCCCGATGATGCCACGGCTCACCCATGAATCTCCAAGGTTGTTTTATATCGAGGTGCTCTTTGATTTCCCGAGCTTGTTGCGGGGCACCGCTGACGGGGTGTGTTGTGGTTATGAGTAGGGCGCCATCACGATGTTCCTCGGACTGTTCGCTATGTACGTGCCTCATTTGCCAAAGTCTCAGATAGTGTTTCGGAACCTGACTGCCCTTCCCGTAACGATTGCAGGTGGCTTCTCCCGGATCTCGTGAGTGTCGAAAAGCGCGACGGCGTTTATCTAACGACAAACTTCTTTCCGCTATCAGCCACACAACACGCGATGGATGTCTCCTGCTGAACGCCGCTTGGTGCAGGTGAGGCTGGCGGAAGATACGGGGGAAGCCGATCAAAATTCTTCGGAGGCGACGTGCGTATCCGATCTACAAGCTGACGTGGTCCTTGTTCACTGCTTGGTTTCTTTCTGCGATGCGAACATGCACGATGATCGATGATTTCATCCAGAATTCTTGATGGCTTCAAGCTCGCTATCCACGATGTCAAGGTTTGGATTTTCATGCTCCTGTGTTGTTCTCAGGGCTTGGGGTTGAGCTTCATCAATTTCTTCCCTACGTAAGTCTCCAACGAATGCAATGTACTGTTATGATGCTTACCAAATTCACCTCCTAGCTTGACTGCAACTCTTGGCTACGATACGACCAATACCCTCTTGATTGCTGCGTGAGTAAGCCAACGTTCGTTCGGCCTCCTCTCATTGATCCCGGTACAGACCTCCGTGGGCATTCGCTTCGATTTGTTGTGTAATCAATGCGTGGAATTGCGGCAAGTGACACCCGCAGCAGGATATGGGTCGACAGCTCATATTGGACCGCATAGATCGAACCGGGGAGCGTTATTTCCACATGGCTGCCTGGTGGTGGGTGGCCATCCTTGGATACATTATCTCTCTAGCGACCATGTCCACCGGCGCAAGATACTTTTCGCTTTTCCTCATGGCCTCTGGTTACTGTGGTACGTGAGATGTGTAGCATGTATCCGTGCAAGGGCTGAAATACCTCAAATAGGCACTGCGCTGATCTTAAATTGGGTCTCCAATGCGGTTCCGCGTCCGCCTGCGAAGAGGTCGGTGGCGATGGGCCTTGCCAATGGAGTGGGAAATCTCGGGGGCGTGTGCGTTTGTCATTTCGTATCCCAGAGAATAGTGTCGCCCGAAGATGCTAACTAGACTTCCTCAGGATGGGGTCGTACATATGGAAAGCTAGCTGGGGTCCAGAGTATCACCAGTCGATGATCATCGCGCTCTGCAGTCTGGTGCTCGCGAGTGCTATGGGTTTGGG